>JAHZNA010001225.1:0-13769 GCA_027743935.1 Sinodicranocentrus sp. ZH6
AAAACTTTTCACGTCATGTATATTGAAGAGCTCCACTTGGGCAGGCATTTAAAGCTCTACGGGTTTACCATTCACTTCAAAACCAAGAGGACACTGCTTGTTATCATTATATGCATCATTATTTTTCGTATTACGGTGCAGTGAAGTAAATATAAGCACACTGTACGTGGCGAGCTTTGTACTGTCTTACAGCACTCTTGTGTGTACAACATAGTTTGTTCAGTTGGATAACGAAAATTTTCAAAATTGGAATTAGAATCAGCATGATTACAAAACGCTTTCTTTTGAGGAGTGACGCTACAAGAGGTGGGGGAGGGAGTTTGTACAGCTGTGGATTTTTGTGCGTCACGACTAACCATGTTGCCATGTTTGCAAGGGGAATGGTATAACAATGGTGGTCCAACAGTTGTCTCATGGATGTTTGTATGAGCAGTCGATTGCAGCTTCACTTCCGTGTAGTTAAAAGTCTCCACCCCGTGAATTTCATTGATAATTTTTTGTCATTTGAACGTGAGCATAGTATTAAACAAAGCTGGGCTTTAAGTGCATGATTAACTAATTATGAAAAAAGTCTATTTAAGAAAGCTGAAATTTGAGTTAGGGTTTAAAAGTACAATTGCGAAAGAGCAGCGTAATGTTTTTTTTAGCTCTGAATGAATGTCATTTTGTACGTGAACACTTATTTGTGTAAAATTGCACATCTTGTTGTGTAACTGGCCAAAACTTACCGAAATTGGCGAAATTGATAAATAAAAAGTCTGTGCAAGCTATGCATTTTTGTACGTGATACCATACAAAGTAATTATTTTTTGATGAGTGTGTGTATGTGTGTGGAAAGATCGCAAAATGCGACTGTTAGCGTCTAGACTTCATCTGCGAAACAGTCTTTTCACGAGTCTCAGGATAGAAACGTACGTTGGATGTTGTATTGTTTGCGAATTCTAAAACCAACATCGTCTTGCTTTTGTATACTTGTGTACGCAGTCAACAAAAGTTATGAGGTAACGTGTAATATTACCAATAAACTACACTACACTCATAGTGTCAGTGTTATCGTGGTCATTTTTTGTAGATTAGTTCAAATATTGCCTATCATTGTGTAGAACTTTGTTATGGGATTTACCATGATAAACAGAAAACGGGTGGATCTGTCACCGGCATACATGTATAATGTATATTGAAGTTATTACTAATTATTCTGAATCATTTCTGTTTTTTCTTTGAACAGAGTGGTTGCAAAGATACGATTATCAGATATTTGCAGCGTCTAGCACAACTTCCTACAAATAAAATCACTTGTGGAACTGTTCTAAGTTGGTTAGAGGTAAGTTAAGTTTATGGGTTAGTAGGGTATAAATGTTACAAAATACGTGTTACAAAGAGGATTTCTCATTTTTATCCGAGCAGTTGGATAATCGTGGACGTCATATTGTCTCGTCCGATGACAGCGATATTAACACTCCGGCTGTTGCCGCAGCATGCGCAGCTCGTAAATACATTGCTCAAGCGGCAGACGAAATCTCTTTTGAGGTAAAATACAACTACGATGTATCGTGTGGATTTATAGCAGCGTTTGTGCTAAATGAGTTGTAAATTTTTGAGGGGACTGCAGTATGGCTTACTGCAAAGTTTGATTGTCTTTCCATTGTTTTTGTAGGTGGGCGATATGATTTCAGTGATTGACATGCCTCCACCGGAAGAAAGTATCTGGTGGCGAGGAAAGCGTGGCTTTCATGTTGGATTTTTTCCCAGAGAATGTGTTCAGGTAACTGAACTATTAATAAGGAAATGAATAATTTTGTTTCTTGCTCCCTAGCAAGAGTTTGCAGATTTGATTAAGCACATAACGCAGACTCAGCATAATGAATGAACTGTTTCTGTTTCTAATGTTTTTGATGAAGGTTATTGGAGATAAGGTGCCTGCTGGTCTTCCTATTGTCTCATCTGTCCGCAGACTACAGAGATTATCCGTTTCCTCATCAGCATCGTCTTCAGCTCCTGAAAAACCAGTGCTTCGAAAACATGGAAAACTCATTGCGTTCTTCAGGTAAATGCCCTTATTTATCACAACGCAAATAAAGATGACATGATAGCTCGCTAACCGTTGTATTCTAGCGAAGAGATAATAAAAAATAACAATTGGTATCATGTCTGCCCGCTTTGTATTTGCAAATAAGGTTTATATTTTTTCAGGAGTTTTATTCTCTCACGACCGTCAAGACGTCGTCTTAAGCAAAGTGGAATATTGCGGGAAAGGGTTTTCAGTTGTGACTTGGCAGAACATCTTCTAAACACGGGGAATGATAGTACGTAATGTTCTTTTTTGTTCAAACAATACTATGCTACTCAGATTTTTTTTTCTTGCTGCGTAATGAGTCCAGCTAATGACTTCAGTTTTTCTTCTACCACTTGCAGTTCCTGCTGTTCTTAAGTGTTGCGCTGAGTTTATCGAGAAGCGTGGGATTGTAGATGGAATCTACCGGTTGTCAGGAATAACTTCAAATATACAGAAACTCAGGTATAACTCTACTATTTATACAAGTGTTTGTGGAACCGTGGTGCCCTGTTGTATACTCTAGGATGTTTGGTTCATTGAGCATTTGCATACTTCCGTTGTTTATTATATGACAAATTCGTCGCAGCAGCACAGGCTTCAGATGAAGAAAGATTGTTTAGAATGCGGGAAGTGGTCCATGAACTACCACCACCTCATTACAGGTCTAATTATATGCTTTTAAAAAATTGTTTTAAAAAGTTCTAGATTTTAATCCCCGCCTTATGCATCGAACTTATGATTTTATTTCACTTTTCTTGCGAAAACAGAACACTAGAATATCTCATGAAACACTTGGCAAGAGTTGCTCAGAGAAGTAATGAAACCGGTATGACACCAAAGAATATGGCGATTGTGTGGGCACCAAACCTGATCCGCTGCAAGGAATTGGAAGCAGGTGGTGTTGATGCTTTGAAGGTATGAGTGGGAATCATTACGATCCTCTAAATTACTCAATGATGGCAATTGCCATTACCAGAGTGTTTGATAGAAACTAAAGCAAACAGTTAATGTCGAATTCATCTCATCTTTTCACATTTTGGACAATTTAGGGAATTGGTGTTCAAGCTGTAGTCACGGAGTATCTTGTGAGGCACGCGGACTTGATATTTAATGACAAGCTTCCAGCCAATTATTCTATTACCACAACAGTATTGAGTCATAAAGCTAGTTGTAGTGCTTCAGGGCGCCCAAAGTCTCTAGCGATTTCTTCGCCCATTCGTCTAATGTCGCTTGAAGAGGCACAAGACCGCGTGAAACAAGATGACAGAAAGTATATTGAAGTTGGTGGAGGTCCTGCTTCATTGCCTCCAAAGTATCATACGGTAATTGACCTTCCTAGCCGAAGATCTGCTTTAAAAAATAAACGCTCCCCAATTGGATGGCGGCAGTTTTTCTCTAGGAATAGAAGTTTCTCTAAACCTTCTCGCAAATCATCAAACCCAATTGAGATCACCGTTGTTGTATGTCATTCACCGTCACTCAAAAAATATATTAGTATCAATCTTGCGAAAATATTCTTACCTTAACTTCTGTCATCGCCCCTTGAATTTTAGACCAAAAGCATGCCAATGGCTGGTCCACAAGGGATGCAGTCGAATTGGGTCGGCCGTCTTCGCCCTGTTAAGAGCGTGGAGTCTCTAGTCTCATCTCCTATGTACACAACGAGTGGCAACGATGTTCCTTCAGGAAACCATTTGGACCATGAATCAATTATGGAAGATGTTGAAGCGTCACTGTCTAAGTCAAGTCCGGCTACGCCTGTTATGACAGACGTCGACGTTTTGTTTCATGCTGCCCCTGTTCCCTCTGAAATTGTCCGGTCCATTCAGAATCCGAAAACGCACAATCGGTTAGTTCAAAAACATTAATTAGTACGCTGATCTTTCATACGCTGTGTGCTAAAGTTTACATCTATCCACAGATCAATCAGCCATGACTCGTATTTTGAGTTTGGTGAGTTTAGAAATAGCAATCGCGTTTATATTGACGAAACCTTGGAGGAGGAGACCTTGTCACAATCATCTAAACTATCCTTGGAAATAAGCAGCGGGGGAGAAAGTCCTACTCGGAAATGCATGTACTCCAAAGAGCCAGAAATGGTAAAGCCAAAGTCAGGAGAACGGAGACATGGACTCATGAGTCCTGTAACTCCTCCTCCGAGTGCTGCCTCGCTAATTGTGCCAATAATGAGTGAAAGTGTTACCAGTACTGTGTCCACGTCTAGTGACGACATTGGTTCTTCGGAGAGGGAAGACTATGCTACTCCAAAATCGCCTCTTCTTCCCAGCAAGTGGCGAGACTCAGAGGTTCAAACCTCTCAGACAAAATTATTCGATGTGGGTGTCTGTACTCAAGAAGACATGGATAATACAACTTCTACCCTCAAAGTACACAGTGGACAACAGAAAGGTGGTGTCGCGAGAGATATCAGTGAGCAAAGTTTAATATCCCGTGATGATTTCAGCGAAAGATTTTATGAAATGGACAGGAACTCTAGTGTTGATGACAGCTCCGTGGACTCGACTCCATGTGAACCTTTTGCTACGACGAATATAATTTACTCGCCACTGGTTAATGACCTATCATCTCCAGCGTCCTCAACGGATCACTTCAGGTTTCCTTCTGGAACTGATCCATTCCGTGTATCTAGTGATTCAGAAGCAAGTGTGGGTAATTCTGTAATGAAGACAGGATCTACATTGTATGTATGTCCATTGTATGAAGCAGGGATGTCAACAATGGAAAGTGCTAATTCAACATCCCCAACTGCATCTGTGACTCCAGGAACAGAAGTAGCTGAAGTGAGCACTAATCCTTCGCCGCGTGCCAGCCAGTATGAAAACGTTTCAGTTATTAAATCCCATAATCTTGGAGTTTTTCTGTGTTCGTCCTCTTCTCAAAGTCTCATTGCACGTTCGGAAAATGATGTCATAAGTGAGAATGTTTATGAAAATCATCGGTTGTACGAAAACCAACCGCCTCCTGTGCCTGCTATTCGAAAAAGTAAATCTGAAGGTGCAGTTGCAGCAAGTTTGAAGGCGAATAACTCACAATCATTAACTACAGTTGCTATTACAAACGTTACTATTCAACCTGAACCAATATACGACAAAGAGCATTACGAAAACGTTAGTGAAATTGAGGTCAATCCAGAAAAGGATATTCCATTCTTTAATGAAAGCAACATATACGAAGACATTGACGATGATGAAGACGATCTAAATATTGGTAACAAATACGAAACAGTTGAATTTGAAAAAGGGACAATAAAACCGTCTATCACAAAAGAAAATATTTATGAATCCGAAGGTGTCTATGAGAAAGTTAGAGTTGAAAAAGGTGAGGATCGTCAAAATCCCGTTGTTCTTCATCACCACTATGCAGAAATTGAAGAGCGAAATGACACCACGTCCATCACTCCAGATCCGCAGCAACATCAAACTATGACTTTGGTAATTAGCTCCCAAGAGACGAAGGAGCACGGTGCTAATCCTATTATTCTAAACACTGCTATGGGCTCAGAAGATTCTAGTCCTTCGCATTCTCACACTGAAGATATGATTACCTATTTGGAAGTCAATACTCCACGCTTGAATTTCCGAACCAACAGTTTGGAAGATCAAGGCAGTGAAGAAATTTCCCAGCCTAGCAGTAGTTACAATCATAAATTGAACAATAGTAACTCTCTAAATAGTGACACCCCAAATAGTCCGGGAGATGAAGGAGAAATTCGACATATTGATAGCCCAATCAGTAGTCCAGTCGTTGTAGATAATCCCTTATATGGCGTTCATGAGGGATATGTTGAAAGTAAAGATTTAGACACAAGTGGACTAAGTGATGGAGAAAATGACATGTCCGCTAACGAAAGCCTTAGCATAAGTATTTCGATGGAAGAAACTCCTAGTAGTAACCATAAGTTGCATAAAGGTTTGTCAAAGAATCCATCGCAGAATACTTCTCAAGACTCTCAAGATGTGATTCGACCTGAGAAATTGGTTTCCAGGTGTAATAGTGCACCTCTTGCGGTCAGTGTGCATGAGTTTACTGTGGCCCTCAGTGGACACGAAAATAATTCGTTGGAGTGTGATGAGTACATGAACGGTGCTGTAGGCGAAGAGCATAATGACGTTTTCTTGAAATCTAACTCAGCCCGAAGTAGCTCCGTTGCCAAAGATGAAATTGAAAAGAGATTTGGAGAAAAGATTTTACTTTGTAAAAGACTGTCAGAACCTTCTCTTCTTTTCTCTAACGTTGGTTCACAAAAGACTGATTCAGATGATCATAGCAATAATGGAAGTAATTTGATGACAAGAAATAATGCAGCTTGGAAGATTGCAGATGCAAAAAGACTTGCCAATAGAAAACAAAGTGTCAAAGAGCTTCTTTCAAAGTTTGAATCCAGAGATTCCAGTATGAGCCCCGAATCATCTCCTCCTCAGAGTAATTTAGTTGTGGGTGGTGCTGCGTTGCCACCGACAGGCCTTACTAAAGCTGATAATACAAGTGCTAGTTGTAGGGACAATAAAGAAAACTCAGCTGGAATTTGGGCTTCCTCGGGAAGAATTTCTAATAGCAATAGTGGTAGCAGATTTCAGCATCATAGATTCTCAACCGGGGATATTTTAATGTCACAATCTGTTTCTGCTGCTGAGGATCTAGGCAGCATTCCCTTGATTTTAAGTACAAATATCGTTCGATCAGATACCTTCCCAGAACTGAGTAGGGATAATTCCGCATCCAAAGAAAATTCCTTGCAAGACCCTTTCTCTGAGAGAAATAGTGACGAGCAAGGTAAGTCTATTATACACTTATGTTAATTTTGAAGTAGATTTGACGGTTGCTAATGACGTTGGTTGTTGGTTTTCATCTTGCAGCACCTGAAAAGTGCCAACAGGCACTTCGTGTCGCTATGAGCTCAGTGGACATGAATGATCCGAGTCGACGCGAAAGAATCGAGAAGTATAAGGAAGAAAGGAGATCGTTTCTTCGTCAGAAAATAAGTTCTGAGCTCACCGCTCAAAAATCACCGTCGGATTCAACAGCTTCGCCAAAGTCTCCCGAGAATATAATCGAACAATCCCTAGATAGCTCTCCCGTCGACCCATGGATGGTTAAAGGTGCCCCTGGAACACCTGAATTAGATTTAAGCAATGCAGTGTCTGGTCCCTTTAGGAATTCCGACTCGCCAAGAAAACGGGCCTTTTCCGAAGACTGCCCCGCAAGCACTATTAATGCTACGAAATCTATAAAAACGGATCCTTTCAGCTTGAAATGTGCTTTCCTTTCGTCATCGACCACCACAACTACGTCAACAACGCACATGGAAACAAGTATTAGCTCAGAAACTGTTTCATCAACCATGTCAAAATCAATGGAGACTGCAGAAGAAATAAATGTACGGGAACGGGTAGCTATGTGGTCGTCACAAAAGAAAGAGTCTACAAGGCAGAGCAACGTAGAAGGAAGCAGTAATGGCCAGACAAGAATAACTTCTGCATCTACACTTACCTTGTCAACAACTCAATCAGCGGTTAGTTCTGGTAGTAATAATAAATGTGCACTATCTACCTCAACAACCGAATTCCCCAAAGTTTCCAAACCATTGCTCAGACGTGAGCTCACCACAAGTGCCATTGAAATTTCTAAAAGCAAGCTCACCAAAGTAGGACGAACAAATTCTGAGGGAGCTAAGAAGATTAAAGATATGGCAGCATTTTTTGAAGCAAAACAATTTTAATCTATATTATATATGAAATTTTTATCTGCATTTTTAGCTCTGTTTTAGAAACAGTTAATGTTAGTAATATCGGTAATAATATGTTTGATGAGTTATTTAGATATGTTTGTTTCATCGTATAAGTGCAGTTAATTTTTATCGTATAGTCGTACAATACTTGTAAATTTTAAACGTTCTTATTATTGCTAAAGTATTTTTACAGAAATTATTCTGATGCAGATGATTTAAATAGCTACATCAATTTACACAATATAATTGAAGAGATTCCAAACTTGCTGTTTCGAAGCCAAACTATTTTTAATGAGACATAAAGGAATCTGTCGTTCTATGTATTATTACTTTTCATGGGAAATGTTAATGGAATGTTTTTTAACTTGTTATCTTGCCAGTTTTAATATTATACATTTTATTATGCAACGATTCATGATTCAAGTATGTAGTGCTTAAGGTTTTCGCCACATTTTAATAATTGTATGTGCATACGGTTAGTGAAATTACGGATCATTTTTAAAGAAAAAAGTAATTAGAGTATCTGTTGTATTAAAAGATTTGTACGTTACAAAAGAAATTACGAATACAGGCTTGTCGATACTTTGCAACCATTATCATTAGTCTAGCTTGGAAGTTATAAACAACCGAGAAACACATACTCCTAACTGCATAGTTGTACTCTGTGTAAATATGTAAAACGCCTTTTATGAAAGTAGTTAAGTGCCTTGCCTCGAGTTTTAACTAACCGTTATGCATTATGCAGTTTTTTGTAATATCCAGAGGAATGCTCACATTTAAAATTAATATCCTACACTTGCTTAATCCTACAATTCTTTGCATTCTCCATTTTCAATGCACACTACGATTTAAGGTCCAGCATGTTACACGTTCATTCCTTGTAATCAGTTCAAAACTTCGCGGGATGTGTATTTGCTTGCAATGAAGATCAATAAGTTTGACATTTTTATCTCGGGTTGTTTCAAAACGATAATTGTACCCACCTCGTCAGAAGTAGTATTAATGCATTAAACAAAATATGCTGAATAAAAATCAATGTCGGTTCTTGGAAATTCTGAATGTGAGCTTTGCGTATAACTTTTAATAGTCGTGTCATTTTCATCATACATGAACATCTGAATCGAGAGAAAACGTATATGAGCATACAGCCAACTGATCAAAACTGGAATTTCATGCGAATCGTAAATCGTATCGTATTTCTAGCTTTTCCACCACCACCAACCTCTGGTCACCTACAGGAGCTCATATTGCATTGTACTCCATCTGATATGACATTGAGGTACAGGTATTCGTGGTTCTGTTTGTCAGCAATACGCGTCAGGCTAATCGACTCGTTGTTGAGACGCGATAGGATTTTGGAATTAGGATACGGCATCATCGAATATTTCATGATATGCGATTGAGCCTAGTGGATATATTAGATACACACATGAAACATTTGCACACATGACTTATTGTCGTGTAGTGTATTCCACGTTCTAATAAAAATCATACATTTTAGAACATTTTTAGGCGAAATGCACAGAATTTTCCACGAATGTAAGTGTTATAAATGCTGATAATATAAATGTAAATAAAGTTCGAACAATGTAGCCATGGAAAGTTGAACAAGAACAAAATATGATACCTGTCAGTACTAGAATTTTAGCCTTAATTTTATCACAAAAGCCTTCCAATTTTTTATCCATAAAAGCTCGTAATCTCCTCGACCAACAAACCGAAAGAGGTATTCGTGAGCGGAAGTTCCCATAGGCGGAGGCAGAGTTGCAAGCTAGCAGACCATAAAGCAAGCTTTGACTACATCCTGTGGCGTAAACACCGACAGGGATTATCTCTGACTAGAGGCATCTCACTTCAGTCCCAGTGTATGGAGCAAAAAAGTCTGGCTATGAATATTTTTCGTAAACCCTTCACGAAATAACGCACACCCGCGAGTAGCACACTATACCACTGCTCACTAGTCCATGTTCATGTGCTCAGGTGTGAAGGCTTTATATCCATACATATCCCTTTCGCACACAATACTTCTGCACTTGTGTACAATATAGTATACAGGATGTGAATAAGCTCAAGCTCTCGTAGCTTTTTTACATTGATGTACGTTGCATAATGTTTAATAAAGCAGCTGCTTTTCCTCATCGGTTCACGGATGGAGAATCAGGTTGAGCCGAACTTGTCCGCAAGCCCAACTCGGTTTTTACTCGGCTTCCTCCTTCACTCCATCCAAGCATACATTGCCATAATAGTTTGCTAATGCAACACACTACCACTTTTTTCAAGTACACTATGCATAATATTCATAAATTTCTAGTAGCCCAACATCCAACTTTTTCCTTTCAAAACGGACCCTTGTACGTTTTATCCATTCCCAATCCGACCATCGTACCAATGCGAAGGCTGCACTCTGAAATGTTATCCTATGAAATGACACGAAGCGAAATTACGGGAAAGCATGTGAAGGCTCGCGATATATTATTTTCACGAAAGCATTTGCCAACAACACACATACCCACCGTCAGTGTAAGTATCTTCGGCAACTTTTTGCAGTTTTTTTTACTTGCCTGCTTGTCTTCCTTTTTTTCTAAGCTCTCGGCTATATCATCTCCATCCATTGGCAATGTACTATAGTTGTGCAGAATGACCGGGCAGCTTTCCGAACTACTCGGGAAATTCCATCATTTGTATGGAAGATATAGGCATAGAGAAGGTAGTCGAGGAGAGACGACGGCCAAGTAGCTGCTCAAAGACATGTTATCCTTATGATGATCGCCATGCAATGTAAGTTATACAACGAAAGGAGAAACATGATTTTTTCCCGCAAGCAGTAGAGGGTATCCATTCAAAATACACGTAAAAGCGTCTCCATAGCTGGCTTGTATTATTGCAGACGCTTGATGATTACACAGCAGCACATCTGAAGAAGATGCCATGCTAGCTAGTGCTTCGTGTGTAATGATGTTGAAGACGGACCAAAATATATTGAAGAAGAAAGAAAGGAAATAATAAAGTGGAGAAAACCATGTGTACGGATGCATAGCAAAGATCTAGCCCCATGTGTACATCTTACACACTGGCAAAATGGAAAACCTGACTTACTATTTCTATATCATTCAGATCATCACTATCATGATAATCTCACCCGCGTTTACTCGTATGCAGATTGGAAGTTATTGGATGGAGTGGGGGAAAAGGAACGGTAGAGATGGAATACCCATCCGTACTTTTCGTGGAGAAGGATTGGTGTATGCTTTAAACGTAGCTTTTACAAATGGCATGCTACTTCTCGTGTGTTGAGAATTGATAGCAGTTGATGGAAATGGTTGAGTGTATACGAGAATCGGAGAAGATACTTCTCGTGTGTTGAGAATTGATAGCAGTTGATGGTAATGGTTGAGTGTATACGAGAATCGGAGAAGTGGAAAGGCTTGGTAGAAATAAAACACTATACCTGTGCTTCTCTCTCGTTTACTACCACAAAACAAACTATCTACACACGCATTAGGCATTACATCAAAGGGAAGAAAGAGCGAAAGAGAAGAAGAAGAAGTGAGACACAAGAACTCTCTCTACACTGTCGCCGTCATCATATCATCATCACCAACACCGTACATGTGTGTATAGTATACTGAGGGAAGAGAGAAACCAAGTTAAAACTTTGTGTGCATGCACTTATGTGTATGTGTCAGAGTGACCGTGGAACAGTAGTAGTATCCTTTTTGCTTCATGTGGGTATATATGCATGAGTGTATTTCGAGAGAAGTATTCTCTTGAATATAATAGTCCTCTCTGGTATAGAATACATTTCAAGTAGAAACGAAGAGAAGACAAGATAGAGATATTTGAGATAGAGGGAAAAAAATAGGGAGACGAGAAGAGCAGAAGAGTCAGCAAGAGAACAGGTTCCTGACTTCTCTTTTGCTGCTGCTGCCGTTTCTGTATAACTTTGCTGGCTTATTTCCACGTGTGGATCAAAGTGGGCTAGTGCGGGTTGTTGGATAGCAACTAACGGAAATGGCGTCCACGGATTATTAACACCAGGTTAGTTTCAATTCTTTATTTTTTACCTATTCTTAGATTTGTAAACTTCGACCCAACCCCAATAGTTTTTTTATACAAGCACACCTGTGCAGTTGGGGACAGGTGAGAGAGGAACAAAAGAGGTCCTTTTTTGTAGTGCAAAGTGCAGTGCCAGGGTGAAGGAAAGGGGTTCCTCCTTTAAAGGGAAACGGACCCTTGTTTTTGTTTTCGCTTGTGCAAGACCCAAAGAAGTGAAGAAAATATTATTCTTTGGAGGTAATTTACAGCGTGTAAAAATGGTAAAAACATACAACAGATTGTAGAAGAGATGAAAGCACCTAAAGAAGAAAACACAACTTGCATACGTTGATAATAATGNACAACAGATTGTAGAAGAGATGAAAGCACCTAAAGAAGAAAACACAACTTGCATACGTTGATAATAATGGTAATGAGGAAGAATTCATAAGTGCATACACATACATAAGGCCTAATGTGCGCATCAATGGAGCGATAAGGGCAATAAAAATGAGCAATGTGTGCTTTCCCAGTTTACGTCAAGTTCACTACACCTTTTTTTACTCATCATCATTTTAATATCTACCTTTAGTTGCATTTTAAAATTTCATATGTGCGTCTTTTATAGATAGTATGCCATCTTAAACTTTAAATTTAGTAAATCAATGGAGAACATTACGCAAAAAATAATAAAAAACGAGATTGATACACTGGGAAGATTAGATTCTTTGTTTGTTTGTTAATTTGTTCAACTGTCACGATATTGAATGAAGATTATTTGAACTGCATCCTGTAACATACATTTAATTTAATGTAGACAATTTTAGACACTTTGAACTTGTTTTAACTTCTTTTTTGTCAGATAGACAGAATATATCATAATTTTAACTGGAATAACTGGATACTTTGCTAAACGTGATGAAGGCTACATAGGTAGTTTCTAGTTTAATAATATTGTTTTGAAACTTAAAGATCTCACGATCAATACTTCATCCATCATCAGTCTATTCATGGCGTGATACACCACAAAATTCATTACTGTGCACCCAAATTGTGATCCGTTCGGTAGAAATCTAGATGTTGACCATGTACAATAACACAACAAACAATTATTCTGTTCTGTTATAAATTTTGTAGAGCATATGTGCTGATACTAGTCGAGCGTGTTTCAGTCCTACTTTAATTGCATAATATTACATTGATCGTATTATACATGGATGCTATTAAAGTCTATATAGTCAGTACTTTATTGAATCAATATATTAAATTATTAATTTCCGGATGTTAGCCAAAACGGATATGCAGTTTTAAATGATTTTATTCCAAAATTCAGGTAAAACTCCATTACCTTTTTCTCTCTAGTAAAATAAGTGCATATGGCTGGACCTGAAAAATGCATCAGAATCCTGAAAATTTTTAATTTGCACATGGCATTATTGTCGTGTAAACGAGTCATGTGCGTAGTTTAGTTTAGGTATCAGCAAAAATGCCGGTTTTGTATATTATTGGGACGCATGTGTTTTATCATTAGAAAAAGAGAAGCATTGCCCATCCATGTAAATGAAGAAGGTTGCAATCAATTTTTTAAATAATGTTTTTCTCCACACCTTTTCATTTGAGTAAATGTGCTTGCAAATGTGCTTGCCTTACAAAAAAATATTGGAGAGAGGGAGAGGGAGGAGAAAGATAATTCAGGAATGTGAAATAAAAATATTCCACAGACTTTCCACATACACACCCGTCCGCCACTTCTCACAGTATATTTTTTTACCTATAACACCTTTCCATCATCCACCTCTGAAATGAGCGTAATAATTGAGAGAAGACTCGATTCATGTTCCACGCGTATTACATGTATGAAAAATACATAAATATAACGCTGATAGACAACAGAAAGTATGCAATTGGTAGATAATAGGGTATGAGGTA
>JAHZNA010001226.1:0-24913 GCA_027743935.1 Sinodicranocentrus sp. ZH6
CGCATGCGCGTTGCTAATTGCAACTTGATGCATAATTCGTATGCGGACATTTCATCGCTTCGCGATGAAATATCCTTAAAATGACTCTACACCAAAAATCAAAATCTAGCCGAATATGGTCAGGATTACTGCTATTTTTCAGGAAATCCGTAACGTATCCAATCTAAAAGGAAATATTTGTCATTGTTTTATTTATAATTAGAATATTTACCTAATAGTTATAAAGTCGAAATTTGTTTACTAATTAAAATAACATTCACTTACCATTGAAAAATGCATCGTGATGAATCAGCCCATCAATAAAAGTTTGGTCGAAGTAGTCATCTTCGATCACTTTAGTATTGCCTCCAAGATATGGTGGTAGAGTTCTGGGCTCCACGTACTTGTGAAGGCTACTCAAATCACACCCGTGAAAATGAATCTACAACAAGATCATTTATTCAGTTACAAGTGTAAAATTTACTTAGATCATTCGGCAAATTATGGCTACACTTTATAACTGCATTTATGTAATACCCGCTGTTTAAGCTTTTCTTTTAAAAATGGCTTCAGCGTTGAGTAAAGGACGCCTACAACTGTTGGATTAAAAATTATGTGTAAACCCTTGACCCTTGTGATGACACTATTCTGTGAAGGTATATTACAACAATTTTATCTTCAACTACATTCAAAATTACATTGCTTAAAGGGGATACAGTTAAATACATATTTCCAAATACCTGTATCCAAAGCATGACTTGTAGAAGCACACGGTGCTTAACGTTCCAAGCGTGCTTCATAGTAAAGTTACTGAAGTCCCAAATGAGAACCACTCCTCGTCGTTGTGCGTCAATAACTTCGGAAGTAAAATACTGACCGAAAAGCCATATACTGGCAATAAGCTGAGAAAAATTTGTTGTGCTAACATCCCACCTTCCTGTATTTAAATTCGAGATATTTCAAGCAAACACATTAAATAAATAAGGAATAATTGATTAAGCAGTTTCATTGTCAAATTACCTGGTTTAAGAAGAACAATTCGTCGACCCAGAGAATCTATCTTGGGTAATATACCACAAATATTACTGCAATAAAGACTTTTATACATGCTTGGGTGAAGCGGCACCTCCCACTGAACTAAATCTTTTATCAAGCCATGGAACTGTTTGACCTTTTATAGATATTCAGATTTATTTAAAAATGAAATTTAGTATCATGAATTAATCTTTTTTGTATTTTTAGGCACATACGAGCTTCACTGCTTTCTCCTGATCAAAGTCCTTTAGTCGAAGACATCGCTTCAGGAAATCATTACATTCCACGGGAACAGTAATTTCATGTGTTTCTATTGTATTTTCATTAAACTTTTTTTTAAATACCTGGCTCACGCAAGCAAAGCAGTCTAATCAAAAGTTTCACAATGCCTAACAATTACGATGCTTACCTTCCAAATCGAACTTTAATTGTTTCACTAGTTGTGGGAGGTTAGCCTCCATTTTGTTCCAGTGAGAGTCACCCATTTTGTCGTTGCCGAAAAAATATGCTAAATCTGAACTGAACAGAGCAACACGCATGAATATTTTCACGATCTTATTCACACAACTTTTGCATACAATAAGGTGTAAATCATGAAGTATCGAGCTGAAGAGCGCAGTTTGTTTGTCACGATTAGATTATATGAAAACGATAATATTACTCTTGCACAGATATGCAATCATACAAGTTTTTTGAAGATGTGGTTTGCACTTCGGGAAGGTTTTAAAACGAAATTTAAAAATGCTTTGATAAATTCCTAACACCACTTAGCTAGATAACTTTTCCACGTGTGTTGGTCCTGTTGGTAGGAAAAGGAAACAGTGTTTTTATTTAATGTTGTCAGAAAAATAAGCCTACGTTACCATGCACCAACACCGGCAACACCCACTCATCCTTTTTATAAAGATAATGTATAGTATTCCTTTCCTACTCATGTCTGTGCAGATGCGATGAATGCAAATGGTTAGGTTAGATAAAGCCAAATAAACTAACATTAATTATCGTCACTTACAACTTATTTATAATTAGGTAGGTAAGTTCCATGAAACAGCGCAGGTGTTCCAACCAGATTGAATGAGTGGAACATGCTTACTTTGTAAACCACATTAAGAAGAGTTGGCATGAATTATCGTTGAATGCAATCAGAATAGCATTTAAAATACACATGTGGAAGCAGTTCTTATAAATCATACTATGATGCATGCAGCACATATGACGATAATTACTTGTCTTTTTTTCATGATTAAGAAAAACTGGACAAAATTTTACTTTCATAGTCATAGACAAAATCATGCAAGAGATAGCCAGGTGAACGTTTGCTATTACAGAGGAAAGTACAAGAGCACCATAATTTAAATAACCATCCATATCCTTATTCCTTATTCTAAGGGTGTATCCGCAGTAGAAAAAGAATAATTCAACTACTCAATAAAGGTTATATATCGTTATCATGCAATAAACCCTCTTTCAGGCATTCAGTTATCTTATGTATGAGGGTATTATAGTATTTCAATGTGCAGTGCACTTTTATTACTGGTTCTATGTTCTATGATATAAGGTGACAGTATCAATATGAAAGTTAGATCTAGTCTAGCTCAAGTCAGAGCTAAACAACACAAAAGGATTGTCCAGTCAAAGAATCTTTATTGAGAGAAAGCCAGACAAAACTCAAGCCTCAACTTAATGTCAAAAGTGATACAAATTATTGTCATTAAAAGCATTTCATCTTAGAAATGCAGAATGCGGAATCCGCATATGTATCCATTTACCAAGTTAAACTTAAAGAAACAATTTAAATGGGAAAATTCCACTAAATGCGGATGCTGCATTACCGCATTTTTATGATAAAATTTATTTGCATTTTTGATCGAACCCTGACATAAAATGTAAATAAACATTCAGAGAGTTAACTCATGTCAGTCCAGTCCACTTAAATTCAGAAGAGCATGTAAAACTCTGACTAAGCCAATCTAAGCGGAAAAAATGACAGAGTACACCACTCTCACATTGCAAAATGGTCTTCGATCACACTACGAAAATTCAAGGCTTGATTGAATCAATCAATAAATAAATAATTTCCCACTTTTCAATATGCAGCACTCAGAATGGATTATTTTTTTAGTATACGATTATGTGACGCTGTAAGCTTTATGTATAGTTTACTTCTGCAGTTGCAGGAAACAGTTGATTTCTGAAAATTTAGCTTAATAAAAATCCCTTCTATTCTGTTGATTTCTTTATAATCTATTATGTTTAGTTTCACTCTAGAAATGTCTATAAACTCTATTTTGTCCTGAACTGAAACCACACTTGCTGCATAAGGCCGTAGACTGATTCCACTTACTTAAATTCTGGTGAGGCAATATAGACACTCTACTGCCTTGAGTTATTTACGTCTTCATGATCCAAGGGAATTATCTGTAAAACATTGGACCATGCAATTCAGAATCAGAATTTCAGATACGCTAAACTATGTTTTTGTTTTCGTGCGAATGTTGATCCGCCCAATTGAACTAGTTTGTGACGTGACTTCTGATTTGTGACTTTCTTTATTTAAAAGAAATGCTAATACGATATAGAACAAATTGAATGAAAAAGGATGCCAATTTTCCCCGCTTCTAAAATTCGGCAAGTTTTAAAAGGATTCGTAATTTAATATTTAATATGTATTATTTATTATTATTCACTTGCTAGAAATAAGCGTCATATGCTTGTGATTGATTATGTTTTTTATATTGCTGTGCAGCTTTATTTGCCGAAGCACGACACGATTTAACATAGTCATGCATGTACTATATAGTTATAAATTCTCCCCAAATATTGTTCAAGACCAATCATTTTATAGTTTAAACTATCAGCGCATAGTATGACAATCAAAATGTAGCGGACTAGGCAGAATTACTGATTGAAGAAATACGATTTGCATCAGTGAGTTGTTAATGTTGTTATATATTTGATTTAAATCCAATCTAAAATAAAATATTAGCAAGCTCTGTGCACTATGTGTTTAGTTATCCAACTTCTATATCCGTAATATCCTTGTTACAGACCTTAACCTACCTTTAAAAATACATCATGGTGAGTTGGGGAATCAAATGGTTGTAAAAGTAATTTTATATCCATTGGGAATCATTCCATGTACAAATGTTTTAATGATCTGACATCTTTGATCCTTTTATTGTTACCTCATAGATACAGTGAAAGAGAAGTGGGTTGGTTTCTCCTCCACGTGCTTGTAAAATTTGCTTAGACTCCATTCTCCACAGCTACAGGAAATTCTGACTATAATTTATCTTTTGTACCCGCCGTTTAAGTTTTTCCCCCGTTTTGTTCCGATGAGAGTCGCTCATTGTGTAATTGAAGGAAAATTGATAATCATAACATTGAGACGGATGATTTTAGCGTGGTCATCTTAATTCTTATGAGCAAGAGAAAAATACCAGATATAAAGATGAAGATTTGTAGATTAGAATAACGGGATTCTGAGCATAAGACGTACTTCCGATTAGTGCATATCAAATTACAACCCCCAGGACAGGTTCCACGGAAAACATATAAGCATGGTTTTCTCATATAACATGCAGTAACAATGAACTAAATACTAATTTTGGCCAATTTTTCTCAATAAACGCACATCACACCACGCACAGTACATCATCTACCTCGGGGACTAGTCACAAAAAATGAAGGTCGTTTCCCTCGTGAATCACGTGAATGATTTTTTACTAAAACCTTCAATTTTATCGCAACTTTGAACTTTTACATTACTCCAACAATTAAAATTTATTTTATTTTTCATTTTGCATTGACGATACTCTTATTGACATTAATATGAATTCCAATACCCCTCCCAGTCTGGAGGCAGAAGTTGAAGAACACCAAACGTTTGAAGGAAGATTAGAAAAGCCCCCGACAGACACAGTCTTTGTGCTTCGATAAAGTGAGAACAAATGTATTGATACTGCTGGATAAGTGATCCTTACCTACATGAATGTTTCGCTAAAGTAGTTTTTTTTAACTAATTTACTTAATTGATCGAGATTCGTCGTAATTCTCACAACCATCTACTTTAAACATATTATTTTTATGAGCCACTCTGTAGTCTGTACCCATTCTAACAATAATGTTTATTGTTGGCCATGAAAATTTTTCTAGGACAATGCTCCACTAATCCGTCTGTAAAAAATGCATTTGTACAAGGTTGGCAATAAATGTGCTTCCCATCCCCTAATATGTTCATCTCACACGTTTTATAAAGACACTGGGAATTACATTAATATTCAAATTAAGATATATTTAATTATTTATACATAATAATTTCAAAGTTTTAACAATGTGCCTTTTATAGTGCAGATCTGACCTTGTATAATTCAACGAGAATATTCCTCCTAACTTATTAATTTAAGCGTCATTAAGCGTTGTATATACCTTATAATTATTGGGTTTTAATGAGAAAAAATATTAGCTAATACGGCAGAAATAAAATTTCCAAATCAGCTTTTATGCACTAATTTTTACTGGTTCTAAATTTATAGGTGTAAGTTACCAGTACAGGTAAACATGTATAATATTTAACATTCACATNGTGTAAGTTACCAGTACAGGTAAACATGTATAATATTTAACATTCACATGCCAGAAATAATTTAGCTATGTAACTTGGATGACTAAAATAAAAGAGTGATTTTAAAATAAATATTCCTTAGTACTTAATTATTTATATCTTCATTCCTACATTTCTTTTAGTATTGATGTTTAATTACCCCACCCGTTTGCGTTTCCTGAAGAAGAAAAAATCATCTGAAGTCTGAATCTGATTCCGTCATTTCATTCCGATTTTAAACTGTCTGCCAAACTTGGGTCAGCAAACATCGGTAAAAATATTCAGTCAGTATGTTATGAAGTGTGAAAGGCACAAACTGCCTGTCTGCACATGTTCCATTCCAAAATTTCGTATTACAACTTAAGACACGAATTTTACTAAAAAGTAAGTAAGACTTAAAACTCTAAATTGCATTGATTGATTAATTGTCATAATTGTCAGCGATAGAGTTTCTTACCAGTAGTTTTTAAAAAGTTTAAATTAAACCCAACAAATACATCGTATGCAAATAAAAATTCAAAACTACTTCTTTGGAAACCCGATCTGTATCCAATCTAAAATAAAATATTAGCAAGTAGTTTATCCATGATTAGAATAAATAGTTGATAGTGCAGTTTAATAGGCTTCAACTTACCATTAAAAAATGCATCGTGATGAATCAACCCATCCATAGAGGTTTTGTCGAAGTAGTCATCTTTGATCATTTCATTGTTGCCTCCAAGATATGGTGGCAGATTGCTGGGCTCTACGTACTTGTGAAGGCTACTCAAGTCGTATCCGTGAAAATGAATCTACAAACAAACCGTGTATACCGATATAAGTGTAAAAACTATACATCAACTCGGGACCATACAGGAAATTCTGACCATCATGCACTACTTATACCCGCTGTTTAAGTTTTTCTTTTAAGAATGGCTTCAGCGCTGAGTAAAGGACGCCTACTACTTTTGGATTGTAAATTACGTGTAAAGCTTTGACCCTTGTGATGACACTATTCTGTGAAGGTAACAATTACCATAATACCCAACATTACAACAACAAAATTAGATATTTCTAAACAAGTACCTGCATCCATAGCATAACTCGTAGCAGCACACGGTGATTAACATTCCAAGCATGATGCATAGTGAAGTTACTAAAATCCCAAATTAGAACACCCCCTCGCCTTTGTGTGTCCATGAGCTCAGATGTAAAATACTGGGCGAAAAGCCATATACTAGCAATGAGCTCAGAAAAGTTTGTCGTGCTTAAATCCCATGTCCCTGTATTAATTTTAATTGTTAATTGTGACTTGGATGCCTAACTGAACTGGATGAGGGACAAAAATGATTAAGGTTATATATGATCTGCAATGGTGGGAAAAGAAAGACCGAATTCATTTACAAAATTTGTTTTTTTTGCTACGAATATTCTTTCAATATCTAAATATCTAAATATGCTACACTTTCTAGCAAGCTATTATTAAATTTGATACAAATGAATCCTCCTCCTCCATTGCTTTGCAGATCATATAATATACATAGTGTTAAGCATTTTCCTTTCTCAAATCAAAATACCTATTTTAAGAAGAACGATTCGCCGACCCAGAGAATCTGACTGTGGTAATAAACTCCAAATATTACTGAAATAAAGATTTTTATACATGCTCGGTAGTAACGGCACGCCCCACTTATCTAAATCTTTCATCAAGCCATGGAACTGTTTGACCTTTCAGGTTTACATCAAAATGAAATTAGTGACATTGACTATCATTTATCATGCCCCGATAAAAGTTATTTTTTGTTTGGAACATACAAGCTTTACTGCTTTCTCCTGATCAAAGTCCTTTAGTCGAAGACATCGCTTCAGGAAATCATTACATTCCACAGGAACATTAATTCCATACTTTTCTATTGAATTTTGATAAAACATTTTTTTATGTTCAATCAGTCTAATTGAAAGTTACACAAGACCTAACAATTGTCGTTATTTTAATCAGGAATATAACACAATGCATACCTTCCAAAGCTAACTTTAGCCGTTTCACTTGCTGCGGGAGATTTCCTTCCATTTTGTTCCAGTGAGAGTCACCCATTCCGGAATAAACTTATTACAATTGTGAACCTTCGACTTGATGATCTTTTAAAGAGGCTTTTTCTCAACAGCAAAGTGGTTCTGTTACTGGTAACCGTGATCTGCGAATACAAAATGTATATTCTCACGATCTTTGTCGCCCAACGGTGCAACTAGTGTATAGGTCAGTTTGTGCGCAGATCGTTTTGTATATGACTTGATTCATAAAAATCTATCACGTTTCAGATTTTAAATGGCTTTAATAAGCTTCCTTCCAACGACTCGCTAGATAACTTTTCCTTACATCTTTATAGAAATAACCATGCACTTTGCTCTTAACTCCTTCAACTGTCACTAAAGACAAACACAACTACTACAATTAAACGACAAGTGATAATTGTGTGCTAAAGATTATTCAACGTATATTTAATGCCTCATATACACACAATCACACAAGCTGAGCTGAACTATAGTGTAGCACGATTTGGATTTGATTGCTAATGATGATTGATCATGCACTCCTACGCATGTACAGGATGTGATGAAGATGGATAGAAGAAAAGTAAGAAACTGCAAAGAGATTAGATAATCCTCACTTATTTTGCTATTGTTCCATGAGTAAATTATGTAAGCCAGTCAAAAAGAGGGAAATATGTTTACTTTTTGCTGCACTACATTACTGCATACCTAAAAGAACATTGCCATGTATTTTTGCCTGAATGATCATCGATTACAGTCAGAATGGCATCTGCAACATGCAAGTTAATGGAGGTTATTACAAGTCCCCATTAACTTTTCATGATTAGGGAAACCTGCCCCAATGCTACTTTTATTGTCAGCTCAAATTGGTTTCATTTACAGCTAAATTCAAGAGCACGGTTGGTTGGTGTTGGTGTGTCACTAGTAAACAAGATAATCCACTTCCACATTCAATAAAGGTCGTCCTGCCATGCGCATCAATCATTGATTTAGGTATTTCAGTTGAACGTCAATCCAAGATCCTTCAGCTTCAGAAGATGCACCGGATGCTTTGCTTAGTAAGCAGTAAATAGACATGAAAAATCATTTAAACAGTTGAACCGATAAACAAAAATCGCAAGTCTTGTCCTTTACCATTATATCCTTTCATAGATGTTATGTTAAGATTCCTTTTTCTTACATTGTATCTTTGAAAATCGGAAGTGCATTCCTTCACTCTTGAACTTTGGACTATGTACGTGCATTGAAAATTGAAACATGCAAGTATTACGTGTCTTTATAATAGCATACTCCAGTTCCACTAAAGTTCAGAAATTTAAATATAGTCAAAAGTTACACCGTAACTACTTGTTATAATACTACTTATATTGATCCAAAATAATTTTCAACTTTGTAATAATACCATTACGGTTGCTGAAACTTTGTATTACAAGATATACATCTCTGACAATCCCTCAAATTATCTGACAATTATGCATCCGTTGAAATTCTAAAAAATTCAAACATTGGTGTGTCTACTTTAAACTAAACTGTTATGTATGGTTATGGACCATAACTTATGGTTATACTTATACAAGTAAACATTGGTAATAGTTTGGCATACGAAAGTTTGAGTACATTGTAATATTCTAGATGGATAGTTTGACCAAAAGTTTTGCAAGCAAGAAATCGATTGGAAATTCCAATCTTTGGTATCTTCATATTATTATGCCATTGAAGCTTTTAGCTATCCCTTCCAGTAGAGTCCAAGTTAATATGTCAGGTGTAGATGTGATAAAGATTTTTTGTAAATCTGAACTCCGCATTTATAGCTACACGCAGCAGAACAGTTTATTAAACTTAATCCCAAAAAGTTATCAGAGACAAAAGACAAACATCAATATTGGTATTTGACAAAAGAACATGAAACATTGTAATCATTAGACCATTAGGCTTCACAATGGCAATTATCCACACACCGAGTCTTTATATTACAATTTTATTTGCCAGTGTGAACTGTCTACCTCATATCGCTCCCCATTCCGACAACAATTGTCTCACTCAATTACTTCCTCAATTAAACCATCAACCGGATCATTTCACAGTATACTTTTACAGCACACAAGATTTCCTCAATAATGCTGACAAATTTTCAACCAACCTCCTACCAGATTCAACATTTCAATCAACTCGACTCCTCCAGAGTGACCGTCCCCGTGCAAAACACTCTCTGAGCAGTTTCATCCGAATGAACCGTTTCACAGATACAACTGACTTGATCATTAGCCCACTATATTCTGTCAGTAACTACAATTCTCCATATTTCGTAACCAAGTCCGTCACCGATACCATCATGACTTACATTGACATCATGAATCCATCAAAGGCAATACTAATTTTCATCAATTTTGGTGCTCCAGAATACATCAATAATCTATGGTGGAGCTCACTTATCCCGACATTTCCACTTCTCAAAGTAATCATCTCCATTTCAGGCTCCAACTGCCATATTCCCAGTTCCGTAGTTAAATTCATTTGCAGTTCTTACTGTCCTTCAACCCCATCATTCCAACTATCATCTTCAGCCCTACTTCTAAATAACATTATGGAAATTCACCGCTCAATCTATCATACCACCAATGGACATTTGATAACCGGTCTAGCTCAAGACATTTTCAATTACATTGTTTTCCACAAAACTGATCCATTATTTTGCCTCAAAGCTGTCAACAAACTTCACGGTTACTGTCGTAGTGACTCCCGTGAAGTTGGAGGAAAGGAAATGTTGATAGAGGTGAGTGATTCCCAAATTATTTTGCGGCCATAATTCACGCATTATCTACACGTGTAGCAGTCAATTAAACGTTGCAAAAGATGGGTTTGTCACAAGTTGGAACACCCTGCAGTTATCAGAGACCTTGGAAACAATCTCCAAAGAAGAAGATATTTACTAAATCGATTTCAAATATGTTCCAAGCGTGCCATGCGAAAGACTTTGTTGCTTATCTGAGTTCCTTGGAATAAATGCCACAATTTATTCCAAAGTTGGAACACCCTGCAGTTATCGGAGACCTTGGAAACAATCTCCAAAGAAGAAGATATTTACTAAATCGATTTCAAATATGTTCCAAGCGTGACATGCGAAAGACTTTGTTGCTTATCTGAGTTCCTTGGAATATATGCCACATTTTGTTACCAAGTTGGAACACGCTGCAGTTATCGGAAACGTTGGAAACAATCTCCAAAGAAGAAGATATTTACTAAATCGATTTCAAAAATGTTCCAAGCGTGACATGCGAAAGACTTTGTTGCTTATCTGAGTTCCATGGAATACTGAATGCTATTGTGGTTGTGCTGTAAAGTTAAAGACCAAGTTTTATTTCGGAATTCATGATAGATATTGCTTACTTCAAATACTGAAAGAAATCAAGTTGTTATCGGGAATTTACGTAACCACTGTTGCTTAGTTGTATTATGTATTATATTTTTTTTAAATGTGTGCAGTTTTTTATTAACAGAAAAAAATTGAAAATAATAGCAATGATATATCATATGTGTTAAAAAGGTAGGTGAAAAGTAAAATTTAGGTTTTGATGACCAGGCGTTTCAAACCCTTACTTTTGAAATGTGGCGTAGTAATTTCTATTTAACTGGTTATTTCCATTTGTCACAGTTACTGTCAAAATGGTTGCCCTTTCTTTACTTTCTTGGTAGTTTGTGGTATCAGACACCAACTATTTTTAAAAATCTTTGGCTAACGTTAGCAGACACCAATTATTTTTAATAATCTTAGGCTAACGTGTTAAAGTAAGGATGACAAATTCAAAACTTGCAATTATTCTTGTCGTTGTAATGTGAATGCAGTAGGGAGAAGTAATTGGAATGTTACATTTATAATATTGTAATACTACTTCTAAACCGCAAGTATTGCGATACTTTACTAATATACATGTGTTGATAGTACATTTATTATACAATACTCCAATACGGCTGACATTTTTGATGGCAACTTTTTGCCTTGCATGAGTTCTTAATACGCATTGCATATGACTTGTAGGGTATTGTTTTATATCAACATACAATGCGAGAACAGCAGCAATACGAAAACTAACATTTAAGATGTAATGAGAAAATATTAGAATCAAATATAATATCAGATCAATGATTAACCTAACAGCATACAACAATAGGTTATTTCAAAATACCTTGATATAATACAATTAACTCATATCGAATGATGCCAAAACTTTTTCCCAAATCAATATTTGGTCTTCAAGAGCATCAATAAAACCAATAGCGCAGTAAGCTCTTTATCTTACTACGCAAATGAGTTTTTCAGTTGTAACGTGAATTAAACACAATGACTTCTGCTAAAATGACAAATCAATATCATTACTACCATATCTAAATATTTTAAATCTTACAACTATTATTATTTTTGAAGGACCTTTGAAATCAGAATTAAAATAAATATATGAAATGTTTGCAAACCCGTAAATCTGACAACTTTTGAAAGTATGTATCCCGTCCCAGTACTTAAGGTAATGAGCCGTGATTCATTTTCATTAGAATATCGAAAGCAGCAATTACTTTTTATGCTGGTCGTTTCGTTGGTTTCCATTAAATTACAATTTTCAAATTTTCTTTGAGTATTATTCCAATGACATAAGTCTTGTTTTTATAACCTCTTGGAATACAGAAATCTCTAAGTTTTCGGAAATCAGCATTAGTGCAAATATATCTCCATATTCTAGTTTTGAATTCATCTTCTGCATCATTTGCAAAGAAATATTGAACCGATTTCTCATCTGAATTATTCGCAATGGAGGAAATAACCAAGGAAGGCAATGCCATAACAAAGACATCAATGACAAGATAGCCAGCACAAATAACCACAGCCAATGAAGAACATATACGTATCGGAAAAAATAATTCATTGACAAGGTACAAACAAAATTGTATCTGTTGATTGCACCTGCAAAACCAAAAAATTGTGTACATGCACTGCAAAAGTACAACTTAAAACCACTGCGAGTAGTTCATTGCATACCTGGAATGACGCACTTCACTCTGAACGGAAAAACTTTAGCAAACTCACTTTCAGCTTTCCACGGAACTGGATTTGTTAAGGCCTGCCAAAAACTTATTCCATAGGACATGAAAAATCCGTGCAAGTAGATGTCTGTAACAGCGATGTTCAAAACGACGACGCAAAGGTTAACTAACTCGCATACTACGTACCGCAAAGTGTAAACCTTCCACGACCCTTGCATTTCCTGCATCTGCTTTCTTAAAAAGCTCTTTCGTTCTTTCCAACTATCGTCACTTTCAAATGACTTTTGCAAATCGCCAACAAGAACGTACATAGACTTTGATTCCCAACCACAGTTCCAAAGAAACCACGTCAGTTGAAAAGATATTCCTTGGAGTAGATTAAGAAGGGGAAGTCTGGTGTATATTCCATGTGATATGATAATAGACGTTGTCGTGGACAATCCTAAACCTTCAAGTCGGTGATTATTAATCATTCGTTTAATGCATTTTCTATAATTAAAGTCACATACCTGGATAAGACACATTGTACAAATTGTACCCTAAGGTCTCCTGATTGTTGTGAAGGAATGGTGCACAGGCTGTGCTTCCAAACAAATGCTTGGAGTCGGGTTTGTTGAAGCAAGCCAAAAAATCACCGTAAAATGAACTTAAAAATGAAAAGGTGAAAGTGGAGTAGTACAAAGCTGACGTAAATGTATAATGAAGTCGAAACACAAAATTATTGATGATGACATTCTGTGCTTTTAGTAATGATTTGAAATGTTTCAAGTTATCCATGATTGTAAACTACGATAACCTTTAAAACAATAGCATTGTTTCACAAATAAATATTGAGGTGATTTTAATGATGGTTTGGACAATACAAAATAATGCATGGATAGGTACATACTCACTCCTTTAAAAACAAAAGAAAACTCGAAGAAGTGTCAACTTGCATACATTATTCATTGCCTTGTTAATGTGAGCACAGAATACATAAATGGATATTGTCACATGCATGAATTATTCGTTGCTGTTTATCATAGGCATGAATACATATTGACTGTAACAACAAGTTTTTGACTTATAATGCTTTTGCGTAGCAAACTACACAAACAATGTTGGGTAGTTTGTCACGTATCATTATAATGGAAGCTGTGACTAAGCAAAATGAAGTGTCGCTTAGTGAAAAATACCATTTTAACTCAGCTCACGAATACCCATACATAACCCAACATAAGTGAGTTGACGACAAGGAATGCAAGTAAATTGCTGCGGAGTACTTGGAAAAAATAAATGTTTGAAAACTAACTTTTCTACTTGATGTGTTCCGGTGACATTTAGTTTCACTGTAAATAGTTAGAACCACAAAAAGGACGCTTAGAAACGTAAGAAATTAAATGTTTTCGCGT
The DNA here is from genome assembly GCA_027743935.1 of Sinodicranocentrus sp. ZH6. Lineage (NCBI taxonomy): Eukaryota > Metazoa > Arthropoda > Collembola > Entomobryomorpha > Entomobryidae > Sinodicranocentrus > Sinodicranocentrus sp. ZH6. The sequence goes on from JAHZNA010001226.1 coordinate 14,074, forward strand.
TTGGTCATACATTTAATATCTATCTCTCTTTTTTTGAGTTATAACATCTTGTAGAGTGAAAACCACATATATTTTTAATCTTGGCGTGATATTGGTAAAAAATGACACCGGAAGAACAAGCGAGTCGCTTGAGACATACAATACAAGCCATGGTGAACACCGACTATCGGAATCAAGATTTAGATTTTTCGAAAATAGCTGGAAACACTGCAGCAAAAAATGCTATTGTAGATACCATTGTCATGCCCGAGTTGGGCATAATCAACCCTTTAGCTGCGTGGAGTGCTGTTTTACTGTTTGGACCAGTTGGAACAGGTAAGCCTATTCCATTTTCAGCGCAAACGACGTAACATTTTGTACAATAGACATTTGTTTTTCCGTAGGAAAATCTTTTTTTGCTAAATGCACGGCTGGTGAGGTAGAGAAGCGTACAAGCGAAAATTTTACCTTCTACGACGTACGTCTCTCTGGGCTTTTGTCCGTGTGGCAAGGGGAACCCGAAAAGTTAATTGCAGAATTATTTGTTTCGGCAGCACACACTGTCCCATCAATTATATTTGTGGATGAAATAGGTACTGACTTGTTTGTTACGTATTTATATCGATGCAAATATTTTATAAAACATTTATTTTCAGATTCCTTAACCAGCAAAAGAAAGGAAACAGATGGATCAACGGCTACATGCTTGAAATCGGAACTATTGGTGGCAATCTCCAAAGCCGCTTTAGTTCCCAGAGTCTACATTATTGGCGCCACAAACTTGTAAATGATCAACAAATGTCAATAAATTTATCTACCTTGATCCATCAGGAATAGTAAACTCAAATTTAATCATTATCTAAACTTGAAAAAATTGTTCGTAGACCCCATACTTTGGACAAAGGCTTTGTTCGCCGTTTTGATCTAAGGGTTTACATGCGGCTTCCTTCACTTTTGGATAGAATTGAAATATTTGAAGTTTTGATGGCCGATTTTCCCGAGAATGTTTGCTGGGATCACATCAAACCGAAGAAGTTGGCGAAAATTACAGGAAGGTATCTTCAAGATCATTTTTATCTCTTGTATTTATTAACTTGTTATAATTCTGTAAATGTGCTATAGTTACTCTGGCTGCGATATTGAGCGTTTAATTCGCACCGCCAACTACTTGGCCATCAAAGGTCACACTTCGGGTGGGTGTGGATCTACACTTCGCTGCATTGATATGGTACGATTTTTATTTAACGTCTTATTAGTATCAATTTATAAATGCGCAAATTAAGTATACATTAACCGACCTATTATAAACGAGCATTTGCTATACCATACTGTGAACAGCAGTTGCAAATGTATTAATTTTTACAGAAACATTTTGATGAAGCCAAAATTATATGTCCCCCAGTAAGTGTGGATTGTGAACTGGAGGACTTGGAAGAATTTCAGCAGTTGTGTGGGACGTCGAGAATTACTCGAACTTCCGATGGAGGAGTAGAACCTTGGCCTTGCGGGGTAAAACGAACGTTCCCAAATCTCATGTATACGTTATCGGCAACGGTCTAGTTGTTTTATCACGTGTATTTCAGGGAGAAAACAAATGCTTCAGTTGGAGCTGCTTTCTTTGCTGTGGATGGTTCGACATCCTATGCAAAAGAGCTTAACACCGATGTCCATGACTACGTTTTATACTCCATGAATGGATAGCAGACTTTACTGTTTCAGTCTATGCATCGAAGGAACGAAACTGGATTTTTAAGTCAATGAGGCATTCCGTACAATTTTTTCAGATTTTGCATTCAATTTGACTTGCAAATTATTTACAATTATAAAATTTTATTGCAAACTTATTCCCAGCCTTTAAAATAATTTAAATTATAATTAAAACCCTTGATGTACTCAAAAATTTCTTTGCGCATAAGCGCAGTAAGTGATTGTTATAGTTAAGTTATTAAAAATATTGTTGTAGAGTTTACGAATGTTTTTTCGTAACTTACTTGAATCCTTGAATCAAAAAAGTTGCAACAACGACATTTTTTACGACTGATATTTAGTTTGATGATATCCTAACCAATAAACTTTCCGTGACAGCACGCATTGTGAAACCATCTACATTGCTTGAAATCATGCAGATAAGGAAAACATCACCATAATCCATGATTTCATAAAGCTGATTTCGAACTTTGCTTGATACAAGGATTTTTGCAGATAGGAACGCATTATTCGACCACAGTTTTAGTATGTTGAAAAGTTATCATGTTGAAGTCTCCATTCCGAAGCTTTACCATTGCTGTTATACTTCAATGGATATTTAACACTTTTTGCATTCCAAAAATGTTGTTTAGTGGATATTTTCACAAACTATATGATCATGAATCTGATCGTCACCTCGAAAATCGTAACAAATCGTTATACACAAATGATGCTGTGCTATAACTGCCAATGAAGTTACTTTCTATCATAACATGCGACTATTAACTCAAACGAGTTCAGTAGTTAATCCAAATATTACTTCCATGAGAAGTTCATCATTTCCCTCTGTGGCTTTTTTAATTTTTTTCCCAAGCTCTGTGTTCAAAAGCGATCTTATCAGTACTTTTTTTTCTTCGTCTATGTTTACCTTACCCTTTAGGTCTCCTACAGCAATTCCTCCGCTCTCAAAGTATCGTCTAGCGTTAGAAGTCACAATGTATCCACATGAAACGAGATCAACCTGCTTTTCTGTCATACCGTACATTACTGTCCATTCGCGGCGACCGCTTGATTTACAGTCCAGTTTTTTCAGAAAGTATTGTGTAACTTCGGACCGAAAACTTGATCGGTCATGCATATTGCTTGGTTCATTGCTGTCATAAACGATACATTCTTTCTGCTTTAAATCTACTTCCAACAAAATCCAATGATTACAATGAAACAATGGGAAAATAATTGTTTTGCATTCTTGAGGAATATTGTCTAAAAACTCTTTTTGTGCAGGTGAAGTAAGCCGCGAATTTTTTTCGTCTGATCCAAAACTTGTCCATGCCGTGTCACCTTTCTCATCAGCAATAGCTGTTGCAAAGTGACTGTACAATGTCATGATTTTGTTTTCGCCAAGCTGTTGCTGCAAGAAGTTCATGTAAGCGTTCATAATATCATCCGTTATCCATTCATCTGTGATTGCTCCTGATTGACTATACAAGTCCCTGAAATTTTTGATTCTTAATTGAAAACAGTGATCATCTCCCTCTGACAATATAGAAGTCTCGTTAATTTTTATCAACGCCTGGTTTTTAGGTTTTTTACGACTTGCAGCTGACGTCGTCGCTCTTTCTTTTACTTGGGTTTCAGGGGTCTGTTAAACAATCATCGCACATGAATTCGTGCTGCAAAAATTCTCTTAACTTATTTCATATCTAATCAAATAGTTTCTACCTTGACTTCCTGGTCTGCTTGTGCAAGTTGACGGAGTGTTGGTTTACTCTGCTGCGTTGACTTTGGTGAAAAATAAATAGCATCTTTTTTCTTTCTTCGTTTGCTCCATTTTTCCCCTTTGAACTCTTTCGCAGGTTGCTCTTTAGGAAGCTGATCAGGAATATGTTTTTTCCCGGTACGTTTGTCGAAAAGATTTGCTGCTGACCTTACACGACCGACATGAAAATCAAAATTTTCTCGGCAGTAATCGCTAAGAAATACATTTCTTTTTGTGTGATAGGTACTTTTCTTCAAATAGTAGTGGCCTTCTACTGAACCATTGGTTAATCTTTGAAAGGTCTTATCCACTGTTTGTCGTGGCAGAGCTCTACCCCACAATGGACTATAGGGAATATATCTATCCTGCAAGAGCTCAATTACCTTTGGGCAGTAGAACGCATTAGCTCTAGTTTGGGAACTCTCTGCTGCGTCTTCTAAAACCTGATCAGCTATGAACCTAAATTTTTGATAAAACCTTGATCGCTCTTTTACAGAATCCATATCCAGAAAACTGACGGTGTCTTCTTCGCTGTACAGCCCATCTTCAATACTCGAAACAATTTCAATGATATCTTGTTTATCTTTTTTGCGTTGCAAATCCTTTAATAAATGAGACTCTAAGTCTTCGCTCAAGAACTTGCAACCAAAAAGCCGAACAATTTTTTCAGAAACCCCATCAATTTCAGTAAGGCTATCACACTCTTGTAGACGTGCTACACCATTTAAAGCAGCCCTTTTAATAGCCTTACCGACATTATCATTTCCAATTTTTTTGGAAAGATTTCTTGATACTCCTTTCACTAAGTGAGAAGCACATATAGTGATGCATGGACGATTCCATGTCGTTGAAGGTGATTTTCCAGATAAGATATCATAGCTTTTTGCCAAATAATCCTGGAGTGTGCAATCCAAGGCTCCTCTTAGAAAACATAAAAAAATTGTTTGCATTAATAAAGTGGTTTGCTTGAAAATTTCTTAATTGAGTTGTGACTTATCATACTTTCATGGTAGCGTTCGCGGTAATGTATGATTTTCCGCGTGGTAGCTGTTGAGGTATAACCGCAATTTTTTTTATTTATCTTTTTTCGTTAGCGTTAAGAAAATTGTGAATACCACATTTGCGTATTAAAATATGATGGCTTTAGAATGTTTTTTTGATATTCGAATTTGTTTGTAAATACTTGGAGGGAAAAATAATGCATTGATGTGCAAATGCTATTTATAATCTGATGGAAAAGAAAAGAATGGCAGTAACTTCATCAAAATCAAATGTAAAATAAATATTTCAATGAAAACGTAATTAGTACGCACCGTGTGTAACACATTATACACAAATTTCTTCAAAAATTATTTTGGAAAATAACCAGTTATTTTAATCACACTTTGTTCCCGGTCACGATAATACGTGAATAATTTAATTCTTGCGGTAGTGGTTGCGGTACCAAGATTATCTAAACACCGACGCCATCGGTAGTGGTATTATTGCCAACATGCAGCAGTCACAACTCTAGTAATGCGCTATAACTGGATAAGTCTACGCATAACTTACTTTAATATACCTTGCACCATGCTGAAAGAGTTGTCACATACAATTATGTCTGCAAGATTTTTCTTTACGGTAGACGGTATTAACGCTGCTCTATCCTTTCTAATTCGTTGCAAAAGCTCCCCCAATGAGAACATATTAGCCGATTGTGTAAGCATTTCCGCAAGTGGATATGAACAGCCATTTTCAGATCTACCTATTACGAGGTATGACATTATCTGTTTGGTTCCAGTCGTGGCATGTTTCCCAACGAATCCACCACTAGCATCAATGTGAAGAGTGCTTATCCCTCTTTGTTGCACTGAATGATGTAGCAAAATAGATTCACGGTCATACATGTAAACCAACAACTCATCGGGCTTCTCACACTCCACTTTTTGAATGAATCCATTTACAGCACCTGCCTGATGATGTTCTTCTTGCAATTTTTTTTTAAGCTGCATCAAATCATCGATAGGCATTGGCATCGCTCTTTTTGATTTGTTTGCCTCAGATTTTAATTTTCGAAGGGTCTCCTCACTTTTTTGCAATTCATTTCTGTGAAGGAGCTGCAGAACAGTAGTTTTAGTTGTGTTTTTTAAGAAAAGTTTTTCGGCACTTTGATTTTGTAGTTTTTCAGCCACTTGTTTTCGTTTACTGGATCGAATTTGTCTACCAGTTGATTTTGACTGGCGGAGTGTAAACTCGCCTTTGGTCTTTACTAGTATTTCCATATCATCCCCTTTGATTGGTTTTTTTGGTATAATGATTTCAAATTTGATATCACATCCACCTCCACAATAACCCGTCATTCTTGCAAATGTCTTGGCTCCCTGCTTGTGATACTTGACTCCGGAATCAGCGTTGAAAGAACAAACGTGCATCTCGCTGATTGCCTCATTTATTGAAATCGGCCATACACCTAATTTAAACTTGTTTTTATTGAAGTCGAAACAATTAGAAACTTCAGCTTGAGGTAATGCAACTTGACACTCCTTAGGCGGCTGAAATTTGGCGTCCTCTTCAGACAATCCAAAAATTTCACATAATTCCGTAATTGTCAAATTCTCGTCTGATGTACCTTGTTCACTTTCTTTTTCTGTTGACTTAATATTTTCAGTCTGATCAATGTTTGCTTCATGTAATTCAACTTCCGCCAAGTCGTCATTATGGTCAACATTCCGTACCGTTTGCGAAACGAGACGTTCGTCATCATCCTCATCCGAAAAGATGAATGCATCTTCGACCTGATCCGAATCATCTAAAAAATCACACATTCGATGACGTACTCGTGCAGTATTGTGGTAATGATATTTGCAGTTTGTTGACGATAAGCATTTGTAAATATTCTTACCAACAACTCCTGGATGCCACGCATTAGCTTCACACTCGGCATCTCTGTCTTGAAAGTAATCTTGAAATGTTTTGTTAAAACTTTTCTGGAAATCTGTCATTGCTTGCATATTTTTTCTATTGATTGCATTGAGTTCGATACACTCTTCCAAAGTCGTAGAGTCCGTTGGCTTCCAATCTTTTAGGGTTTCTTGGAGTTGACTTTGCTTTCCACATAAACGCCTGAGCTTTTCATCTTTAAATTGTAAAAAGGCTCGTCAATGAAAGCATTAGTCTTAGAATTATGAAAACAAAAAGTATTTCCTTACGTTTTGAAAGATGTTTTTCTTCCACGTTGTCATTGCCAAATTCAACATGCTTTTTTTCCGCCTTGTATTTTTCGTCTTGTTGAGGCTTCAGCTCTACGTACTCATTATCTTCGTCTAGCACAATTGTAATTGGCGATTTAGAACTTTCTTTAGTCTCTACATGTGCTGTGCCGGCGTCGGTTTCCGGTTTAGCTTCCATAATACGTTTTTTCACGAGTAGACTGAACAAGGTTTCTTCTTTTGGCAATGATCGGACCAAGGTCCTATACCGTTCCAATTCTTTGCGCATCACGGCTTTACTATCACGATCTCTGATGTTATCAAGGGTTGTTCTTAATGTATGGAAAGCTTCTGCGTGCAACATAAATTCATCAATGACATTTTTGCTGACGCCTTCCGACGCAAGTTGCTGGGCAATGAAATATCTTCCCACACTTTTACATTGCATGTGCCATATTGCGCTCCCTAACTTCGGTAACTCTTTCGGTGATTTATGCCAACTTTTTGCATTGTGCTGCTTCAAATACTTCATCCAAAAAGTGTCCTTTCCAAGGACGATTTGTGAAACAAAGCTTGCATTCTTCCCGTTGTTATCCGATTTCCAAGATCTTACACCTTCAGATACGACACTTTTAATCAAGGTTTCATATCTACCTTGCGCATGCTTTGTTACGGCTTTTGCTGTTTTTTTAATTTGCGAAATGTCTTCATCTTTTTTTAATCTTAATGTGTCCAATAGAAACTTTTGATCTTCCTGGTCTTTCTTGAATATTGGAATGTAGTTTTCTCCTTGTCGTAAAAGATACACTTGCGTAGGTTCAGTGTCTTTATTGTTACCTATTACTTCATATGAGCTTCTGATGTCATTGCCTGTTGTGTCAACAACTGATATGTTACAATGTAACGACTTGGCAATAGCTGATGTAAGATTGCGAGAAATCTTGGGATTATAACATAAAACTTCTTTTAGTAATTCTTTTGCGTTTGCATGAAACGTTTGCATGTTTTCATACTCTCTTGCATATTGTTGCAGTGCAGCTACACGAAAACCAAACGCAAAAGAATTGTGAGCATGGAAGGTGTTGGAAATGGCTTCAAAAATATTTCCACTGTACTCCGGTGCAGTATAAAAAAATCGTTTAACACATGATGGAGACTCGTCTATCTCAACTTTTTCCGAAGGAATGAGAATGCCCAGTTCGGTCGTAAATTTTAAGAGCTTATCCATAGAGGTTTCCAAGGTTTGATCAAATCTTTTGCCTTTGCTTGTGGTTATAAGATTTTCAAAAAGAGTCATGCATTCTCCAGATAAATGCCATTCAAATCTACAATCTAGAAAATCCTCGGTTGTGGCTGCTTCTTTTAGTATTAACTGCAAAGTTTAATTGAAACATACATCCGTTTTCAAATCACTCAAGATCATTGCGTGTTTTTTGGAAAGATACCTCAATCGAAGAAGCAATATCAGCTTGTTGGTTTTCTGTGGTAGTTTTCTTCTTAAAAAACACTTCCGTTACTTTCGTGAGGGTATTACGAAACTTCTTAATTGTATTTTGAGACTTGCCTTCGTTGGTTTTTGTTGACCTGGTTTTTACTCCTTTCTGATTTTCAGTGGCCTACAATTATAATTCACAAAATCAAGACAAATACAAGGTCAACAATGGATATGACAAAGTTAAGCATTACCAACTGCGCATTTTTTCCAATTGGTTTAAGTTTATTTTGGCTGTCCTTTTGTTGCGTTGCTGTATTTTTGTGGCAGTTTGCCTCTTCCCTTAACGACTTTGTCGCTACATAATAATGTAAAACAGTTGTATATTTTGGAAACTCAGGCTATCATGTCATTGCACTTTTACCTTTCGCAATGGTTTCTTTCTTGCCGTTTTCGTTTTTGTCTTTTTTCTCGTTTTCTCCCTTGACTTTTCTTCGTTGCAGAGTTGATTGTTGTCGTACATGCATGTGCTCCTGCAAAGCTTCATTTACAACGCCACTTGTCTTCGTTTTTTCTAGTTTCATCGGAGATGGAGGTGGTGGTGGAGGCGGTATGTCTTCATTTTCTTCGTTCTCTAAAACTTTATTCCTAACTAAAGCCTGTGCTACGGCTCTTGACATTTGTAGACTGGCAAAATAAACAGCGTTGAGGACTACAATTTTTTGAAAATTGCATACTACATGAAAAAAGTACCCGAAATACCTGCTTGCTAAGGGGTTCGATCTGTATTAAAATATTAAGTAAAAGTGTACGAGATTTGTTGCTAGATGATTTGTAATAAGTTTTCTGTTCATGAGAGATGACGCTATATGACAAATCGCAGGGTTTTCTGATTCATATTTGAATGAAAGATTTGTATTTAAGGAAAAGCATTTATATATCTTCCTATAGGATTTAAGTTCTATACCGTAAACGGTTTGTGTACAACTTAGGTCATACAATATACAAGAGGACTTTACTGTGAGTTAGTCACAAAAAGTAAACATCACAATCACATGTTGACATACGATGAAAGTGACCTTATTATATTTGTTTTTTAAGCGTTTACTCTGGATTTGATAAGGCGTACTTTTGTACGGCTATGCGTGTATATTCTTTTATATGATGTAAGTGTCGGTATTCCAATATATGATGTGTTAGTCCCGTGCTAACAGTACCTTGAACATCTTGAGTGCGCAACAAAATGCCATGTATTACGAAAACGTTAAACATTAGGGTGTGACTGAAATGCTACGACGTAGCTCTATTTACGTAATAGTTCTATGGACTTCTTTCATACTTATTGAAAAAGCGTGATGTAAATGTTCGTTGTACATTGTGAACTTAGCAAAAAAGTATGAAATATACGACACAATGGACTCCTTATTTCTTTTACGCGATGTTTTTAAAAACGAGAAAACAACAACAACTGGATTTGTGTACAAGCTTCATTACAAAGTAGTCGCAGGTTTTTTTTATTTAGTGCTGGCGTTTTCCTTCCTGAAAACTTTTTTTAGTGACTACTTGATTTGTGTAGACCAAAAGCTAACCAAGAATGAATTCGGTTCGTCTGCTTGTATGGCATTTCTATTCAACATGGAGGATTGCATTCAAAATTCAAGTATTACTGGAATGTACCCCGGTATGACAATATATACACCCTGCAGTAGTGAATAGCTTTGCTACATTGGGTTTCTCAAAACAAAATTAATGTCGATAGCTAAAATTGGCGATATAAGTTATGTAATGTAATTATTAGTATAACGCGGAAACTAAAATTCCTACTTGTTAATGTATCTTTTACGAAACATTACCACTTATTTAACCGTAGGAATTGGAAATCCTAATAAAGGAAGGAGAAACTACTTTCAATTTTACGGACATGTCGGCTTTTTGATGTTCCTGCATGGAATTTCCTTCCAACTTTCATGGTACTTTTGGAAGCACTTTTGGGAAGGAGGGAAAATGAAGTTTATGACAAAAGAATTACGCAAGCCCTTTCACGAGAAGGAAAAAATGGAGTTTCATAAGAAACAGCTGCTTCAGCAGTTAGTCGATGGAAAAGGATGCAACAATCTATACATGATACGATACTTAATCTGCGAGGCAGTGAATGTACTGGTGCCCTGCATTAATGCACTAGTCATTGACACGTACCTGAATGGAAATTTTTTTGACTTCGGATATATTTATGTTGAGGCTGTTGATGCTCAATCCAGCATGGATATTGAAATTTTATTCTCCAGATCATTTCCTCATCAGGTACGCAGCTGGCATTTATCGAAAATACCTTAACAAATCGTAAAATAATTAACGTTACTTTGAACAGGTAAAATGTTTAGCTGGACAGTTTGGACCTGGAGGTAAAATTTTTTGCATTTAAATCAGCATTTAACACTGCGTGCATTTTATAAAAACATGTTTTAAATACAGTATTGTGAACATGTATTTAGGAAGTACAATCATGTTTGACTATCTTTGTGTACTACCGCCCATGCTTTTCTTCAGAGACGCTTACTTCATACTATGGATCCTACTGCATGCCGTCTTCTTTGGGTCAATTGTATCTTTAATTTGTAATTTCTTACCCATGGTGATACCACCTCTTCGGAAAATTTTGTTATACCAACATCTATATGTATCAAGCAAAGTTCGAAATCAGCTTTATGAAATCATGGATTATGGTGATGTTTTCCTTATCTGCATGATTTCAAGCAATGTAGATGGTTTCACAATGCGTGCTGTCACGGAAAGTTT
>JAHZNA010001227.1:0-17460 GCA_027743935.1 Sinodicranocentrus sp. ZH6
TTCTGGACTCTGGACACTTTACGGTTGTATGAATTTTTCTAGCATGCACAAATCTGCTTGAAAGTGGTTATGCTCCGTAGGAGGATTGGGCTCTCTAGTACATAAGTAATACAATTGATTTAATTACGCATCAACACAGATAATTAAACCCATGGGAACTGAATCTTAAATCTTCGTTTCAACGCTCATTATTCCATCTCAAGACTCGACGTGCAGTGTTCGCGTCTAAACATTCTTTTTTAAACTAGCTACAAGTTTCTGACAAATGCATCTGTTTAGACGTCTCCTAAGGTATTCGAGTGTTGACGGCAATCATGGAGTTGTTGCAAAGAACTGAACTGCTGATAACTCCGTGTGTACACGAAATCGGAGGAGAGACCTGCTTGGTGATTAATCTTAAAATTCATTGAATATGCCACTACACGGATGACATGTCACTCGTCAAGATTTCCTTCAAAGATTAGACACACAAACACCCACATTTTGAAATGAATGTATTCACTATTCATATATTATACCAAATGATGCAGACACCACATCGGGATTATAATTTATACCTTTAATATTATCTACATTCCATTGTAAGATGCTTTTCCATATCTGAATGAATACGGAAAGGTATAATGATTACAAATGTAATTCTATCGCGTTGAACTTTTTATTTAATGGGTGTTCTAATGCAGAGATTATTGTATGTAACTTTTTGCCAATTTGAAATGAAACTAGTTGTTGCATGCAATGCAGTTTGTACAAAATACAAATACGTAACATGAGTCAACACAATAATGAGGAAGCTGGTGAGCCTTTTATGTACCTAAATTAATAAAAAGGCTTGTATATCGTTAAGAGTATATTCAATGGCGTAGTAATGAAAATAGGAAGTTTTAAAAGGAAGATTTTTACGGGATTTTCTTTGCTCCTGTTCTGCCTTCACTAGATGAGAACATCTTGGATCAAGCTTTTCTCCTTCTGTCAAAAGAGGAAAATCTGTAGAGTAAAAGAACACAAATCATTATTGGTCCAGCCCATGTAGCAGGGTATGTTTATTGTTTGAACCCGAAGTGTAGATGAACTGGACACTTCTAGCTTCTTTCTTTGGATATTCTCATCTAATTGGCCATCGTCTTGAGTAATCGCTCTGTGGTTTGAACTCTATTTATAGGCAAGGAAAAACAATGAGTTGCCGAAGGGCAACAGAGCCCTCCTCTCCGTTTTACATCTTTTAACAATGCTTGGAACTCACCAGAAATATATCAGTCCAAAAATAGTAGACGTGCACTTTCAGTTTATTTTTATAGCACTCTATCGGACAATGAATGCCGAAACCACTAAACAATAAATTTATTGTATTGCGTACAATTACGTTTCGAATGTAAATGTATGTTGATCTTTAGCTTATGTTATTGTTAACATTTAATGCACAATTTATTATACTTATGGATGTATGCATTGAATTATTCTTACAATATGGACAACTTTCTTCGGGCTTTTGTTAGAAGTTGTATTCATACTTGGATGATTCTGGTCAGAGGACTTCATGCATATTTCTGTGAAATGCATTGTAATTTCATATGGAATAAATTAATTTCATTCAAAGAACTCAACAAAAATGGAAATGCTCATGAGAATGAAATAAAATGTCTGATCAAATTTTTAAACCCCTCTTGTAGTTAGATTTAGAGGTAAATAGTTGTAAAACGCATATTGACTGGGTGTTGTTTTCAAACACCTTTGTTTTTGATGAATGCAGCAGACCCATATCTCGTGAAGAAAGAGATCCAGAGAGAGACGGAAGGTGTTGATCTTTATTGTTGAGATATGGAACCGGGAAGGGAAGAGTACCAAAACAAGAAGTACTTGCGCACAGTCAGTTCAGAACTCTATGAAAATAGTGGTGAAGCCGTTTTGATGCTGATGCTATTTATTCTGATGTGGGTGGACACATATTCCTTCCAGTTAATGTGTGAGAGGGTAAAAGGGCTGCATTTAATTCTGGGTTGAAGTGTTAAATTCACACTTCTCCATCCCTTTTCCAGAGAAAGATATATATCTGGATTTAATGAATGCCTGCAACTGTACCATGCCAAATCTTCAACCAAATCACACCACTTACAAATGAATTGCAGCATAGAGAGATGAGAGCTCGACTTTCTGTTGAAGTATTGTTTTGCGTTTTCTTTCTGCGTTGAAATGATGAAAAGTTAATGGGATTTTAACCAAAATCCGAATCTGCTGGAATGATTAATACCGTCGAAGGAACGAGAAAAAGTAACACAGAAATAAATTCTCCACGGAGAACTCCAAGTTTCAGTAAAACCTCTCTGTGTAACATTTACGTTTTATCAAATAGTTTTTGCATTCACGCTTCAAGTCGTTGTATGTTGATGAATTGCAAGTTGTAAGCGGTTGGAAAATATGTACGCAATTTTTCATTGCCAAGAAAAAAAATTCTTTATAGTTGTTGGCAGTAGAAACAACAGTTGGTGGATTGCGGTTATAAAAATGTGCAAAACATGGAAGCAATGTGATTGCTACAAATTAGATTGAATTCGTTGACGCAACAAAAAATGCTAGACTGAAAGGTCAGAAAGCGTGACATATATCACAAAGTCAAGGGCAGCAGCATTAGCTTATGAAAATGCATTTATTTCCATCATTTCACCGATGCGAAACGAAACCAAAGCATGTATCCCTTTGCTTTATTTTCAAAGCCGACTATGCAAAGATCGAGTTGCCCAAAATTTTCCCATCTGCTCAAATCAATCAAACGTCATAATTCCACGTGTGTGACAAATCTTACCAGGCAAATGCTGCGGTGAAAAATATTTTTGAAAAGAAGGAATACCCAAAGGAAACGCGTAGAGGTAAAAAACTTTGTAAAAAGGTAAACGTGATCATCGGATAGGGCACTTGCATGACAGTCGCTTATGGTCCTGAGAGATGCACATCACGTACATAATCATATGCTTATTTAGACTATTGCTTTCCGACCGTAAATTATAAGAGAGCTCTCATTAATAAAAACTCGATTGTCCCAAATTTAACATCAAATCCAATGTTCCAGTAATGTTTTCCACTACATAGTCGATCAACAACTAAGCAATGATTTAGCATAAAAAATAGTGCGATACAATGAAGAAGCATGGATTTATCAACAATGCAATCCAGGGGTTCCACACGAAATGGTGCCATTATGAATTCTATTATCATCATTATTATAATACTTCTACCGAAACGACAATGAAGATGCTGAATAACACAGCGGGTGCTGCTGCTCTTTCTTCGTTCAAAATTTCCTTTTCCCTTGACCTAGGACCACTTTTCTCCTACCATTATCCCTAACGCAAAACCAACATAAATGAAGAGGCATTTTTACAATCAAGTCTAATATATAAAAATTAACATGACAGTTTAACTGACTAGATGTCAAAATAGTGGCAATGTTTTGATGAAATATTTCACCCTATTTATACGAGGTAGGTCAGTTTATCATTTGAGACTTTTTATCATTTTTGCATTAGAATAAAGACTAACGTATATTATATTTCATACATACATAAACGACAATGACAGTCATTGTTCCTGAAATCGTGACCGATTAAGTTAATGATGAAGAAGCTCGAATGTAGAACAAAATAAAAACCAATTTGTTATGCTTTTCCTTTATTTATTTTCGAACAAGCAACATAAACATGCATACTTTTACAATATAGCAGGTCCAAACTATATTCGTCAAAAGGGATTTTTATTCAGGAGGGGACAGAAAAACTCTCAACAAATAAAGATTACAGATTACAACCTGTAAAATATTTACTTTAGATTCGTCCGATTCATTGTGCAGAATTTAACTAATCCGTCTGTAGTTTAAAAAATATATATTGTATACATACTCTGTACAAGTTATACTAACAAGTCCGTAGGATGTACACATAAGTACACCTCGTAAGTACACTTTTATTCGTACATTGAAAGATAAGTTTAAAATAATTAATGCATCAAAATCCGGAGAGCTTCCTATTAAGTAAGTGCAAACATCATTAGGCTAAGTTATCAAAGTAGCTAAACACGTACAATTTCATATCTTTACCTTGATCAAGCATTAAGGAGGAATTGTTTTCTATTGTTTCAATTGATGAAACGATATCAGTCCCCATTATGTACTTTAATCTGCAAAACTTGCAGAATTTCTCGTACACATATTGTTAATTTAAAGTACACGTACTTTTCTTTAGTTGATAGTTGATAATTATTTGATCAATCGAGACGAGACATACGTATGTATGCATACAACTGACTGTCAAGGATTTAAAATTTGAGTTAGGTTGTTAGGTATATGGCATAAAATACAACGGCAATTGTTAAAGCGTTCAATCCCAGCTATCAGAAAATCGTGATAAAGAAAGATAATGTATAGTTTGTGGTGTTATTGCTCTATTTGTATGACACTTGATGTACTTCAATATGACAGAGACGGAATGTTTGATACCATTATAGTCACACATTACATGTCTCAATTTTTCAATGTCTCCAGCGGTCTTAATTCTCCGGGTGTGGCAAATCTATATATCTCATCATTGATCTCGTCTTTTCTTCTGTCGTTCCACCGACCTGAAAAACTAGATGAGCTTCAGTGGAGAGTGCTCACAAGGCCTGAGTTACATACATGGCTACAAAGAGAGATATTTATCAATCACTATACTCACTAATACTCCTTCCTTGAAACACCTTGAATCCTTCACCTTCTCGATTTTCCCTACCTACACACATGACACATTAACATCTTGATAAATCCTTGCTCTTGGTGTAGTTGTTGATGATGATGCTGAAACATTACATAAGACATGGAATTATAGACGTGATTGATACTTTTATTCTGAGAGAGGAAATAATTATTGGGGCAATGGAAATTTATTCAATGCATGAGTGAGAGTAAAATATACACAGCTTTTTAATTCGATTGGATTCTATTTTTTGTAAGCATGCTGTACTTCCATTACGCTGCCATTTACGAAGTTGAGCGTGGAAGCATCAAATCATGTTCTGAGATGATTTTACTACAACTGCCAAACAATTTTCTTAATCTAATGTTATCCTGTAAGTTTGTATGAAATACGATTTGCATAAGAAAGTTCTGAACTACAACAAGATTATGTGATTCCAACACACATGCCTATGCATATTATCGGAATACTTTTTTTGTTTAGCTTTTTAGAAAATGGGTTATGTTGTTTGTCCAGTAAAATGTCAATCGTTGCTTTGGAATGTCGAGTGAGCCAATTCAAAGATCATGTTTTTGTTTGCATTTTCAGTGGGTGGAGATGACAGCGGAACAACTGAGAACGAGATCCCAGTATTTCCAAGCACAGCGGTCACCACTGCCCGACCCGCAGGTCATCANCGAGATCCCAGTATTTCCAAGCACAGCGGTCACCACTGCCCGACCCGCAGGTCATCAACATAGGGGGAGCCTTTACCTAAGTGGATTCATTCCTTCTCAAAGCTCCCATGGTGGTCGACATGGGAGCAGCAGTTTAACCAACAACAATAATAATAACAACAACATCGGTATTAGCGGTAGTTATGGTTTTGAGGCTCACGTTGAGCCAAAGGATCATAAGAAAAAGCGTCTGCTCAAGTTCTTACGGCATTTTCGACTGGATTTCTCAAAATTCGATACAACATGTCTCAAAAGAGAGGGTCGTGGTCTGGTTGCTCCGCCTGTATCAAATGCTCGTATCATAAAATATACAAGGTACGTAAAGCCTCTTTATAGAATGTCGTGAACATCTACATTTTTTATTCAAAGTCACAGAAAAAAGTGTGATTAAAAGGAAGAGTAATGAACATGGTCCATCACAATATCACGGGCTGTACCTCCGTGGTACATGCTTTGTTTGTTGATTGTTGATGCAAGGTAAACAGGGAACGATAAGAAAAAGGTTTCTATCTTGTTTTTTCAAATGCAAATGTTTTCTTTACTAGCACCCCACCAAAAGTTTTTAAATGGTTCCGTTTTTACGTTAATTTTCATAATTTTTGAACTTATCTCCTGACGAAGGTGTTTAGTTTAGATGCAACTCCGAAAGCTTGAGAATTAAAATTTCTTAAAATGTCGTCCAGAAATCCTGCAAACTTTGCTCATTCTATCTTGATTTTATTACGCATGGAACATTAAAATTTTCAGTCCCATGGCATATTGGAAGTTAGAATATTATTTCCGATACCTTAATATTCAATCAGAGCAGGACTTTAATGTGCTAAAAAACCGCACCGCTTTTTCTCATTTACAAAATGATACAATATTTATAAGTACTTTGATCTTCCAACAAAGTCGGGTATCTTAATTTCATTCACGGTTTTAAGCCATTCAATGCTTGAAGATGCTAACTTTCACGATGTCATGATATAACCCATAGTCAGTGTATAAATGCATACATAAATATTTGCTAAAAGTTTGTTTCTAATGGATCGCAAAAGAATTGTCAAGGATGCTTTCAAGTGATTGAAACTGTGAATGTAAATATGGGTATTACAATCTAACGCACACTATGCGATATCCGTTTGTCTCAGTCCATGATTATCAGAAATTCAGAAAAGTGTATTTTTCCATATGTGTGGAAAGTGGAAGGCCTACTTCCTACGTGTGCAGCGTTTCCGTCATTATCCCGTTGTTGGAATGCTATATATTTTATGTCCAACTTAAACAAATATAATTGGCGTTTTGGGAATCAGAACAAGCTAAAAGTTTGAGTTTTCCTTCTGTACAAGAACATATCGGAGAGCCGTCAATTTAAAATACGACTTACCACTGAAACTGAATGCAACTGAATAGTGCAAAAAATTAGAAACTCATACATCATAAATTCTTTCAGAATTCTTTTCCTTTTCGCGAAAGAATCCATGTGATGATACAGTAAGCTTGTAGAACGATATCGATTTTTTTGTAAAAATGTGTTTAAATAAGCTCGGCTAAAATACTAAATCACGGATGCAGCAACAACGAGTGTAAAAACAGTACATCAAGCTGTTCAGAATTTTAAAATGTTCCTCCCCCAGTTTGTTTTTTACGAATACCTTAAATGAGGTCTATTGCTTTTCCTAAAAAGAGTTCAAATTGCGCTAAAATGTACATTGGTATGTGTAGAATTTGATTTTGGGAATCTGCACTTTGCAGACATTTTATCGCCTACTTCCGGAAGATTTTCTCATGTAAATGACACGATAAATTATCACCGAGAATATTTTATGACGAACTAAAAACCTCTCGATTACTCGTTGATTTCTTTCTAGCTATAAATATAGTCGTAATCTTGTGAAATTTTGTGAAAAATACTAACGCTGCAACAATGATAATTCGATAATCATCGCGCTATTAATAATACCAACTTCTCTAAAAAAAATTTAAATTTATAGGCGACGAAACAGAATACGACCAAGAAATCATTACGCGATGGCCTTGTATGAATGCCTGGAAGGCTATGAATTCCCTCAGGAGTCATCAGACCGCATGTTCTGCTCGAGAAATAAATGGGTTGGTCCAACGCCTGTTTGTCTTCCAAAAGGTAAACGAATGAAATATAAATTAGAATAAATGCCTCTTTACTTTATCCACTTTTGAAGTAAAGAAATGACTAGACAGTTGAAATTTATGATTTAAAGTTTGATGAATGGGTCAAATAGCGCTATTTTGTAGACGATACAAAGTGTGAAATAGTAGTGTAGTCAGTATTTGATTGCTTCCGGTGATTATTAAGTTGCTAGAGAAGAATTATTTTCTGTCCTAACTTTACACCTACTGTGAACGGGATTTTTTTTAAAACGGTATTGATGATAATCAACTGACAGCCGAACACTTTTCATAACGCTGTATTTTGGGGCAAGATGGTGCACTGCTGTGATTCGATTGTACTGAACTGCTTCGAAGCACATGCTCACTACTGAAGACCTAGTCAGTAGTTCCAAGTAATGAATGTAGGATTTATGAACAAGGTAGATTGAAAAATTGTATGATTAATCAGGTGAAAATTATATGTTTTAACACATCAGGGAAAAACGACTTACTGAAATCTGTTTTCTAAAATTATCCCCCTAAAATGCAGTTGGCAACAGGCTAACCTATTTTGTAGAAAGATGCTCTATATTTTCAACATTTATTTTCATTTCTTTCAATGAGCATATAATAAGTACGATACGCATTTTATGCCTTTGAACCTCGCATTTCTCAAGTTGTCAGCCAAAGAGCCACATGCACACTAAACTTATCTCGGTATAAAGCGTCTTGTTTTTACTCTCTCCCTCAAGGTTCACTGGACGAGTCGGAATGTAGCAAGTGCGAACAAATTTGCAGTGCGGATGCCCACGCAAGCTCACAAGTGACATGTTCCTGCTATGCTGGCTACGAAATGCTTGGAAATGGAACTTGTGTGGATGTTGATGAGTGCACAGTTGACAACGGTGGGTGCTCAGGGATTTGTTTCAATAAGCCAGGCTCCGTTCAATGTTTTTGCCCTTCTGGGTATCAAGTAGGACCCGATGGGAAAGTTTGCATCGACAGAAATGAGTGCTTACTTAGGAATGGCCATGGACCATGTCAAGATACATGTGAAAACACACCTGGAAGCTATTTATGCAGCTGCGATAGAATTCCAGGAACACGATTATCCTCTGATAAAGTAAAATTTGTGCATGAAATAATATTATGCAATACAAAATATTATCATTGCAATTTAATTTGATAAAGTATAACTTGGACATTTTGTTACATACTTTGTAGCACTCATGTGAAGACATAAATGAATGTGAAGAAAATAATAACTTCGGGTGTAGTCACATGTGTCTGAATACTTTTGGAAATGCCTTTTGTGCCTGCCCAAAGGGACTAACCTTGTCTGCTGAGGATTACAAAACGTGTAACGGTGAATTTCCCGAAATATTGACATCCACGACGACGACGACAACAACAACTACTTCAACAACACCAGTACCAATTGAATTAGATGTCGCACCACCAGAAAACCTCGAACTGCCAAATTTTATTGTTGACTGCCCACCTGGCTCTGCACCAGCTACGGATAATTCCCGCATCTGTGTAGAACACGAGGATTGTACTGTTGATAATGGTGGATGTGAGCACGTCTGCGTTCCTTCAGGATCCTTTCGTTTTTGTTCCTGCCGAAGTGGATTTGAGTTACTTAACGAAACGGCTTGCATTGATCTCTTCCAGGATCATACTTTTGTGCTTGCAAGGACGGCTATAAACTCATGGATGATCACAAGACATGTCGAGGTTCCTTATTTTAAGTTTATAGTAAATACGGATTCGCACAAACTGCATGGCTCTAAAGTGTCTATATTTTTTGCATTTCAGTAACTTATTGCGAACCACCATCAATCCAAGAAAACACAGTTGGATGGGAGTGCGAGTACCCAAGTTTGGTTGCGTTTGTGAACGGAGACAACCCGATAGTAGGAACAAAATGCAAACTGCGTTGTCTACCCGGATTCTCCTTAATGAAGTCCAATCACTATCATAATCGTCATATAAACAGCATTTATGGAGGATTCGAAGACTCAACTCTGTCATCCTTAAGTCACCAAACTATTACATGTGCAGAGGATGGGGAGTGGAAAGGATACGACACGGCATCGAAATCAACCTGCATTTCGACAAGTTGTCCTCGTCTTCCCGCTCCAGAGCATGGAACTCTGTTTCCAGACACGTGCCTGTCAGATAACGTACCATTAAACTCACAATGTCTCATTCTTTGTTCCCCGGGCTTCTATCCTAAGAATGGAAGAATTAGAACTTGTTCGAAGGGATTCCAATGGTTCCCTGAAGATAATCCTCTTTGCATCAAGCTACCTCCCACGCCTCGTCCTTACATTCATTGTCCATCCGATGTTGAAGTTGACCTTAAGCCTGGACAGTCATCTGCTTATGTCAAAATCCCACAGCCACAAGCCAATATGGATTGGTACAGGTATGGGGACGTAAATAATAATGTGTAGATAGTGCAACCTCATTATTAGTACAACGTAAAAAGTTATTACATGCTGATACAAGCCAGTTAGTATTAGTATATGTTGAAATTAATAATAGTAGTAGTACTTTCATTATATAGTTTAGTATGTATCTACCTAACAACACCATTGTTTCCTTTTATGCTCCGCATTACTATCATTGAGTCAAATCTTGCTCAGGTTACTTTCAGAAATCTCTTGAGATAAAACTCAATTCAGATTAGTTGATTGAGCCAAATAGAAGAACTTTTGTTGTCAGTGTCACATTAAGAAAGAAACATCATTATTTACGTTGTGCATGTGCTGATATGATAATTGTGTAATCGTTTCAGATACGTTGAAGCAGTTCCGCCCTGGGCAAAGAACTTAGAATGGGAAGCTCCACCTGGAATTACACAAGTTTCTTTCATTGCAAGAAGCCCTATATCGAATGACACTGCAACTTGCCATTTCAAAATTCATGTTGTTGGTAATGGAATATAAAGTGCATTGTGCATTTTTCAGCTTCTAAAAGCAAGTTATTTGAATTTGTACACATGTAGTGCCGTATTGAACTATTGGTCACATAGATCGAGAAGCTCCACGAGTGCATGGATGCCCAACGTCGTTTGAAATAAGGCTAACAGCAGGAGAAGGATCAAGAGAGGTTTGGTGGTCCGAGCCTAAATTTAGTGACAATGTCAAGTTGCAGTACGTCCAACAAAGCCATTCGCCAGGTCATGCATTGTCCCGTGGAAATCATCATGTTAGCTATATTGCTGGTGATGCAGAGGGCAATAAAGCGAGATGCTCATTTACAATAACAGTACATGGTTCGTAACAATATTCATATCATAAATATGCATTATATGCACTTATTTTCCAAATGCACAGGTCTTTCCGGAGTTTACATGCGTCTGGGGTGAATGGAGATCCATTTTCTAATTGAGATTTATTAAACATTCCTAGGAACTGAAGATTATGAAATGGCAGACTACGCATTTCAGAGCGGACCAACAAGTTCCAATTTGCATATGGTAATTTGTCCGAATTTGAAAACTGGCAGATGGACACTCCATTATGCTTATTATTTACCACCGGGGTGTAGATATTCGTCGTCGCATGGAGTCTATTCCAAAATATTTAAACAAAAGCCTTATTCAAATGTAATTCCTAGATTACGCCGCAGAATTTTGCCTCGTTAGCAAATTATTTTTTTCCCCATTCTATTCACAGCTTTCATGATTAGTTCTATATTGTCTTATAAAACTAGATGGGCGGTCTATGTATAAGAGTCTTTTCTAATTAAAATAAATTAAGATGTAACGTCTTTTAATATAATATTATGTATGTATTATGATGATCAAAGATCATTCAAGTATTCAAATCCAGGATATTAAATATGTTACCTTGTAGTGTTGATCATGTTAAGTCTTAATTGTCCCTTGGTTTGAAGGCTAGTATATGAAAGATGACTGTTTTATAGCATGTATACTGTTAAAAAGGCTTTTGCTTTCAACTTTGTACTGTAACGTATTTGTAATTGAAATTGACTTGTTGTTATTGAGTATTGTACTTTTAATTGTATGTCGAGTATGTCCATTTTAATTATAATGATTCGCCAATGTGTGTAATTCTCACTAAAACTTCTTTACATTGTATGTTATAGTAATAATGGAGAGGTTGTGCCATGTAAACTGCCAATGTCAATATTTAAAAACTTTTACTAGAAGTATGATAAATCAGTTTATCAAAATTTGCGCAACTATGTAAATTGTGGACTTCATTTTATTTTAGACTACATTCATTTTCATACCTCAGGATTTGAATGAGGAATAAATATAAATGCATAAAGCTTTTACACCTACACTCATAGCTACAATGAAGACCATGCTAGAATTTTTATCAAATTGACAGCATGCAATGCATCCGTTTCTAATTGTTAAGTTCCAAACAGAAACGCTCTGTTTCTCACGATCATGCACAAATAGCTACAACTTGTTAGAACGTGAAGTGATGTACAAATGAATCATTTACATATCACACAAATCCCGCAATACCCTTGAACATTAATTATGCACAAAGATTATTTCTATGGTTGATAATTTGCATGGGTCCAATAATAAAAAAATCATTTACTACGCCGCACTGGTGCATCGGCATCGGTCCTATTCTTTCATCGTCAAGGATGACGGCGTGGCCTGCAGAGTCAGATATTGTGAAGGCTCTCTCCCTTGCCCCAACTGGACTCTATTTCTCAGCGGTCAGTTTAAGCTAATGAGGTGCATGCTTTTGGCAGCCCTTCTTCTTCGCCTAGTAGGAGTCCAGTTTGCGTGTGAGAAAGAGATCTGAGTGTAGTTTGCGTGTGAGAAAGAGAACGTAGTAGAGAGAGAGAGAGAGAGAGAGAGATTCATTTCTTGTCTGGTTTTGCGTCTTCAACTATTCTTGTGTTAAAATTATTTAATTCGTGTTGCAATTAAAATAGAAAGGATTGAAATTAAAATACAGTATACATACTTTATAAAAGAGATCATTTCTACACATCGAAATCAGTTTTACTTAACTGAATTGAGGAATTAATTGGTGACTGGTGCAGATTCACTACCGACCGCAGAGAACAAGCGAAAAAAACTTACGCTGATTCATTCGTGTCAGATTTAAAACCAAAATCACTAATTATGGTATCACTAACACCGGAGAATGGAAGGTGAATTCAAAACCGACAC
Source organism: Sinodicranocentrus sp. ZH6 (assembly GCA_027743935.1). Lineage (NCBI taxonomy): Eukaryota > Metazoa > Arthropoda > Collembola > Entomobryomorpha > Entomobryidae > Sinodicranocentrus > Sinodicranocentrus sp. ZH6. Next base: position 12,726 of record JAHZNA010001227.1, read on the forward strand.
AGAGAGAGTGGAATCTATCTATTTATTGCAGTGTTCTTCATAAAAACCGAATGATTATGAATGCTTGCTTGTTTGTTGCATCATGAGAGGCGCTGTTAAATTGTGGTTGATTTTTAAATGCTCTTATTTTACTAATTTGCTTCTTTACTCGAATGTTTCAGCGGTGCAACTGCTGCGACGAACGTCGTACCAACGGAAGTCATATATTATGACAAACAAGCTTCAGAAAAGAAGTTTGGAATCAAAAAGCAGCGAACTGTTGTTGATGCTACTGCGTTTATTGGTAAACCTAGAGTTTTAGTAATTTCTAAAATATCAGACACCGTTACCAAGATCTTGGCGTACGGTCATGACCAAATAAATGACCAATCCTTCTCCCTATTGGTTAACGGGGGTGCAAACGAGACCCTTGTCAAGGTTCTTGCGGATTCATTTGAAGAGGATGCAGAAGAATCTGGCACCTTTGTGTCAAATGAAGGAAAAGTTAGATATTCGGCTGAAGAACTCATTGCAAGTGGGACCTCGGGGGAGCCCATAGATCTAACAACGAAAAATTCGGAACAAGATGAAAAATGCACAATCGAAACAACTGATGAATGTCAAGTTGAAGCTATTAATGATGTCGGCAATGAAATTAACGGGCCAATCGAAAACAATGATGACGCCGAAGCCGTTGCTGAAAAAGCTCGGGAACTTTTCGAAAAATTCGAAAGGCAATTTGCCGCCGCAGCGGATCTCTCCAGCTTAATCACTGAAGTTGCAGTGCAAGGCCTATTGCAACCTTCTAGTGATGCCAGCAATGAACTAAACTTCGCAAATCTGCCTATCGAAATCGAACAGGTTGTCAGCAATGACCCGGAAGGATCACCTCATAAAATTGAAATGGTTGATCAAGTTGATTCCACTGATGAAACCGACAATGTGGCGAAGAAGCAGAAGGCCGAGGCTGATGTCATGTGTTTGAACTGGTATGATTTTTATATGTAGGAGTAGTCGTGTACTTTTGACTTTTATGATGTGTCCCATGTTTTTATTTTAGACTGGTTTCACGTATTTACATGACATTGAATTTAAGCGTAAGATATATATTGTATGGTTAATGTCTACCGGTTACATCATTTCCTTATTATTTGTTTAGATTTAGAGCACCTCAGGGTTCCTAACATCTAAACAAAACAAAATACGATTTCTAATTTTTTCGGTTAGTTTGAGTTACTGTATGATACTATGTTGTGAACGTATAAATTATGTTCAGTGAAATATACTGTTTCCTATTGGAACAATTATCGTTAAATACATTCATTCATACCGGTCATATTCTTTCATCTTCAAGGATGACGGCGTCGACTGCAGAGTCAGATATTGTGAAGGCTCTCTCCCATGCCACAACTGGACTCTATTTCTCAGCGGTCAGTTTGAGCTAATGAGGTGCATACTTTTTGGCAGCCCTTCTTCGCCTAGTAAGAGCGCAGTTTGCGTGTGCGAAAGAGAACGTAGTAGAGAGAGATTCATTTCTTGTCTGGCTTTGCGTCTTCAACTTTTCTTTTGTTACAATACAATTATCTAGTTCGAGTTGAAATTAAAATACAGTATACATACTTTAAAAGAGATCATTTTTCCCACATCGAAATCAGTTTTACTGAACTGAATTGAGGAATTAACTATTGACTGGTGCAGGTTCACTATTCACCGCAGGGAACAAGGGAAAATAACTTTGGCTGATTCATTCGTGTCAGATTTAAACCCCAGAGTAGCAATCACTAACTAATCACTAACAACGGAGAAAAACCGACGCAGAGAGAGTGAAATCTATCTATTTATCGCACTGTTCTTCCTAAAATCCGAATGACTATGAATGCTTGCTTGTTTGTTGCATCATAAGGGACGCTGTTAAATTGTTTATTTTTAAATGCTTGCATTTTACTAATTAGCTTCTTTACTCGAATGTTTCAGCTTTGCTAATACTGCGAACGACGAGCCAACGGAAGTCATATACCATGACAAACAAGCGTCAGAAAAAAAGTTCGGAATCAGAAAGCAACGAACTACTTTTGATACTACTGCGTATATTAGTAAGCCAAGAGTATTAATTATTTCTAAAATATCAGAAACGGTTACCAAGATCGTGGCATCTGGTCATGGCCAAAGAAATGACCAATCCTTCTCCCTATTGGTTAACGGGGGTGAAAACGAGACCCTTGTCAAGGTTCTTGCGGATTCAATTGAAGAGGATACAGAAGAGTCTGGCACCTTTGTGTCAAATAAAGGAAAAGTTAGATATTCTGCCGAAGAACTCATTGCAAGTGGAAAGACGGTGGAGCCTATTGATCTAACAACGAAAAATTCGGAACAAGATGAAAAATGCACAATCGAAACAACTGATGAAGGTCAAGTTGAAGCTACTAATGATGTCGGCAATGAACTTAACGGGCCAATCAAAAACAATGATGACGCCGAAGCCGTTGCTGAAAAAGCTCAGGAACTTTTCGAAAGGCAATTTGCCGCCGCCGCAGATCTCTCCAGCATAATCACTGAAGTTGCTGTGCAAGGCTTATTGCAACCTTCTAATGATGCCAGCAATGAACTAAACTTCGCAAATCTGCCTATCGAAATCGAACAGGTTGTCAGCAATGATCCGGAAGGAGAATATCAAATTGAAATCGCTGATGAAGGTCAAGTTGAAACTACTCGTGATGTCGGTACTGAACTGAATAATCAAACCGGGCCAGTCAACAACTTTGATATCACATACGTTCCCAAGAGATCATGGAATGTTTTTGCGAAGGAATTTGCCACCGCTTCAAATTTCTCTAAAAAAATCATCGACGATGTAGTGGAAGCCGAAGGGCCAACATCTAATGATGCCTGCAGTAAAATAATGTTTGCAAATCTTCCTATTGAAATTGTAAATGTTGTCTGCAATGATCCGGAAGAAGATCATCGAATTGAAATCACTGATCAAGTGGATTCCGCAAGCAAAAGCAGTGTGGCCAAGCGGCAGAAAGTCGATGCCTCCGCTATTTTGTCGAATTGGTATGAGTTTTATATGTAGGAGTAGTCATGTACTTTTACGAAGTGTCCCCAGTTTTTGTTTTAGACTTGTTTCACCTATTTACATGACATTGAATTTAAACGTAAGAGATATATTACCATTTCATTATTATTTTTTTAGATTTAGCACACATCAGTGTTCCTAACATCTATACAAAACAAAATACAATTTCTAATTTCGGTTAGTTTGAGTTACTGTATGATACTATGTTGTGAACATATAAATTATGTTCAGTAAAATATACTGTTTTCTATGCGAACAATTATCTGTAAATACATTCATATATTTATTTTATTGGTAGAGAAACAAATGTACTAGTTAAGTGAAGTTTTGAAATGCCTTGCAGAGCCCTTTTCACGAAATATGATTCAACATTCACAATAGTAAGGAAAATGCCAATAACTTTTGGCTCTTTCATATCAAATCATCATAAAGTACAATTATATCAACCTCAGCAACAGTAAATTATCCAATGAAATTGTAGATCTCTATGAAAGGTAAAATATTATAATCCATCATCAATCATCACCCGCTAAATTATCTACTCTATTGGATACATCTTTAATGGCAGTGCCAGTATCTGTATTTATTACTGTATATACCTAACTAAATAATATGCATGGACTAATAATCCCGATTTGTGATTGAGCAGCTAAGCTACCGATAGTCGACAGTTTCCCCCTCTTACAACTTCAAACCACCAAGTTCTTCTCCAACAGTTCAACATGATACTTCCAAGCTCTTTACCTCCCAGCGCGCTGCAGCGTCATATACCCATCACCAATTAGGAAATTCACACAATTCCAATTGCATATGCATACTTGTCATTCCATAAAATGTAAAAGAGTAGCGTCATAAAATGCAAAACCTATTCATGCACCTTGCTTCATACAGCATATATAACGGTACAAAAGCTGACTTGCGTTAACTGTTAAATTAAGATCAACAACATCACATCCTCTTCAAAATAGGAAAAAAACATTGTCCACCGCCTCCTCCAAACTTGTCCTCAGTTTCCGCGTATTCGATCGCATCTCTCTAAAAACTTTTCAAAGTCTTTCTATATACATCTCTCACATTTTTTTCTTCTGCATTTTGCAACGCAGTTTCATTCTTTCGCATAGCCACTCTTTTCTCCCTAGCATCTTGCCTGCACAAAATCCTTTCATATTCATGTCCTTATCCTCTGTCCATTTGCATTATAGACGTGGAAGATGATGTTCTACTTCCCTTTCAAGGTTGCATCTTGCATCCAGCATAGCTACCTAACTATCTCACTCAACTCTCCTTGAGTCGGTGTACTTTTTAGTAGCTTTCACAACCAGCTTCTTTCTTCGTTTCACAACTCTTTCCATCAATCCCATCTCTCCTCCTTCTCACGGAATAAACTCAGGGTATATCACCCACATTGACATGTCTATGCTTTTCACAATCTGACTCGAAAACACGGCAATATCTAATCCATAATAATAATGTCAGAGAGTTGAGTCTAATACGGAAAACACGGAACAGCACATCAAGCGTTTTGTTAAAGGCTGCTTTAGCATAGCCTTTATTAGGGTTCCGCTAGAATCAAAACTGTGCCTGTAATCGTTATGCGTCATGCGTTATGCGTGATCACGAACTTCATTCCAACACCAACACCGACACCAACCAACACCAACACCGACACCAACCAACACC
>JAHZNA010001228.1:0-24916 GCA_027743935.1 Sinodicranocentrus sp. ZH6
CTTACAGAAGAATAAGACGAAAGGAGCAAATGTGCGTCAACTCAACAGGTAACATCTCGGTGTGAGCTGGGCGAAAAATCCTGTATATAACATTAGCACATATTACCCACGAGTTGAAACGAGAGAGAGAGAGAGAGAGAGAACGCAAAAGCAGATATATTATACAAACACACTTCTGCGCAAGAAGAACTAACGACATTAGAATAAAATCATCATGAGAGTAAACTGCACTACACACGATTGTATTTTTCGTGCTCCTATTTCCTGAATTCGTTTTTTCCTCAAAGAATATGGAATAGGTGATATGATAATAGGAACCAGAGAAAAAATCATATGCAGGAGCAAAGAACCCTTTCTCGTTGAGAATACACGAATACAAACTAAACGCTGTCTGTGAGCACATAAATATGCAGAAAATTAGCTAGTCGCTGTCAATCCATTCTCCATCTCAATTTCCATACGATAAAACTTCTCTCTCTCTCTCTCTCTCTCTCTTTATTTTTTATCTTGAGCGAACGCTGGATACCTTTATATTTGCAAACAAGAGGGAAGGAGCGGTTAGGAGAAAAAAAAATACAAACAACGAGATAAGTTGGAGTTATCCCAAATAAAGGAAATTAGATTCAAAATGGCTGACCTCGATCAACTGTTGAGGAAAAAAGGTTTCGTAAGATGTGACGCGAGCGATATTGGAATTTTAAGCAGAAGTCGGAAGAATATTTTTGATTCTATAAAAAATTTCACAACACCGCACACAATTCACTATGCAGACAAGTTCATACGCTCAACAACCCTATCATTGTCCTTCACCGTCTTCTCTCGACTCACTCTTTTTTTTATGTCGTGCTGACATTTAGGTGGAAAATGGAAGATATTATGAAATGGAAAAATAAGTGCACGCTTCACAGAGCTAAATGCCAGAAGCCTTTACCCGATCCTCCCTTGACTCGCGACTACTTCCCCCACCGAAAAATATCTTCTTTCAGTTTACACACAGATATCCATTGTATATCCCTCGGGCCGGAATCACTCTCAGTCAGTAACAATGCATATGGAAGAGAAGATGATGTAGAATGAAAAGAAAAAAACATTGTAGTATGCGTGACTCAGCCGGAATATTCCTAGGATCTTTCCCTTCTTCCTTTTCCTGGTCAACAGAAAGCGTTTTGACAGCAATCCTTGGCTTCTCCGCAGCTCTGTTGTACTTTAGGAAACAGAGAGAGAGCGAGAGAGAGACGGACGTTAAGAAGGGAAAAGGGAAGAAACTGAAGGAGGAAAAAGGGAGCACGACGGGAATGAGCAAGCTGCCAGCTCTGAAGTACTACACACACATCATGATATAAAAGCGTATATGTCGAGAGCGATGTATATAAAGCTCATTATTTTATACATTTTGGAAGAGGAAGGGAAAAGGAATGTCTGAAAAAAGGAGCAATAGTAAAATGAAAACCGTGTTGGCGTGGAAGGGAGAAACATTATAGGAAAGGCCCCCGCGTGTCCTCTAGTCACTCTGGTTAACTACAAACGTATCGATCCTTTTTTCCTTTGCTGCTCACCAGACACAGTATTTTTCACGAGCGAGAAGAGGGAAGAATGGAGAAGCCCATCAGCAATGTTCTATGTTGGAGTGCGAGAGAGGAAGGGAGAAAAAGGAAAGGGTGACTTCATTTAAGGCCTTTCACTTATTCCCTCCTGCTCGCTTTCTCCCCTTCGTAGAACGAGCAATATATAAAGCTCATGCTGCACGTTTTACACGTTTCGTGTTTTCCCTTCATTCTTTATGTAGTTTCTACTATATAAATTCAAGCCAGAGTCACTCATATGGCCCTAATACTATCGATCAATAAAAAACACTCACTTATCTTGAACCCCAGGAAAAAATAATACTTGCTGTGGAAGCACTAAAGTCAGCTAAACAACGCCGGATAGGGTCCTTTTCCCGTGTTTGGAAATTCTTATGGGACTCTGTGAACGAGTATACATTTCAATGGTACATTCCTTGTTACAAATTTTATCGTCCGGCTGGAGTAATAATAATAGAGGAAAAATGAAATACTTTTTTCTCTTCTAAAAGCAAACTTTTTATTACTCCCCTTTTTCAATCCTCCGCTTTCACCAATACGGATAATGCGCTTGGGCTATCTTTTTCCAACTTAAATTGAGAGACAGTCAGACCCTGGCCTATTTTATTTATAAGAGCACTGACAAGCAGCGCGGCAAGTATTGCTAAAGCTATGATTTACTACACTGATCGAATATGTTCGCAAATGGATCGTGTAAATCTTTTGATGCCTGTAAAGGAATGATGTATAGGGAAATAAAAATAACTTTCTTTGATATCTTCTGGTATTTTCAAATCAAATAAAATCAAGCGACTTAAAGTGGCTAATATAATAATGGAATGCCAGAAAAAAAGATGCATACAGATTTTATTATGAGATAACCAAATCTTTACCTTATTGTATTTCCTTAGTTTACGGTTTCCTTTACCTTACTCTATATAACACGTCACGCTATAAATGAGATGACACTTTTGACAAGTCCTTATATTATTACAATGAAGCGTTGTTGTTGTTGTTGTTGATTCCAGTATAACGTAATGGGTGGGAGTCATTAAAATATCCCTTGTTTAATTCAGTACACAAAAGTTGTTCCCAAACTGTTTCAAGTTCAGCTCTCGTCGTTTCCTTTCGTCACCAGTACAAATATAGGTAGTAACAAGGAAAAAAGTGCAAGCTCTTTAGCTCTTTACCGCAAAGGGACAAAAATAGTCCTAGCCCTAACGAAACTAAAAGTGATTCTCCTCCGTCGACTCCATGATGACTGAGTCAGAGATTGAAAAAAGGCTCACCTCGCCAAAGGATTAGCACAGAATGGGAAGAAGAAGGACAACTTAAGTCAAATCCACGTAAAAATATTCCTCCTCCTGCCCGAGTGCCTGTTTTGTGACAGGAGCAAAAAGTGTAATGTGCAATGCACCGTGGCAAGTGAGCTCCGACGTTATCCTATCGTCATAACCCTTAGGAGCCATTATAAAAAAAGCGGAATGCATGCATGACATAACATGCATTCATCTACCATGTCCATATGAAAGCGAAGGGTTTGAGGGCTACGAAAAAGGGGCAAGTAAAAGGCATATCGTATCGTATGATCGGTGAGTTGGTGTGGTGCACACAAGATTTTGCTCAGCGCATCAAACATACACACAAACTTCCATTCTCCCACATTTTATGTATTTTCTCTGTTTTGCTCGTCTTCCCTTTTACTTTTATACACGAGTCTTCTATTCTCTCCGCTCCCTAAATGGTCACAGGCGAGCAAAGGCAGCTTTTTCTACTTGGAAATAATCTGGCAAGGAAAAGGAGAGCCCGTCATAGTGCCAGTTCAGTGCAGTGCTCTGGCCTTTCTGGCATCGAAAAAAAAGCTGCCTTGCAGCACCACCACAGAGAGCGGCTGGCAACCTTATGTCCTTAATATACATACAATATAACTCGTCGTCCTGTACTTTTTGTGCATACAAGCTAAAACAGCCTCGGATCGTATGTCTTTTTTCGTCAGTCTTTGGAAAAAGAACATGTGAAATAGTGCACACACACTCACACAAGCCTTCAAAATATTCACCACGTAACAGCGATAGAGTCAGTGGAGTGCACTATACTCGTATTCAAGTCATTCCAAAGCGAAATGTACATGCATCATCGACAAGTGAAACAGGCGAAAAAGGGGCTTTTCCCTAGCTTGCTCGTCGCCTTTAGGATTTCAAGTCCGTAGGAAAACCAGGTCTGATAATATGCACTCTCGTTGCTCCCTGCCTTGGCTAAAAGCAGCAGGAGCACAGGCAGAGTACCACCACACGACTACTTATTTTATGGCATCACAATATATATGAAGTGATCACGATGAATGTATTATAAAAAGCCATTGGTGTCGTAAGGTTGAGGTTACTTTTTTCACCAAAAAAATCCAACTCTCCACATCGTTCCTACATAATGTATATAAACGCTGGGATTCCTACAAAAGCGTTTGCCTATATGTATGCCGTCTCTGTTGTGTACACTTATATGTGCATATTATTCGCTTCTCTATTCTCTCCACCAGTGCTGCTGGGATTACAGCAAAATAGTTGTAGCATCCCTAAATATGCCTATTCCCTATAATCCAAACCTCAGCAGAATTCCAGCACGAGGCAGAAAGAGGCAGATGAATGCCGAAGTCAATGTACCTTCACAAAGTCACTCCATCCTCACTTAAGGACATGGCATGTTGGATGGAGCAGAGAGAGGCAGGAATGAATTGCTCATGGATGCTTGATGTGTTGTATACATATGTAATACTTATTGCATTCATTCTTCTATTACAAACTTTCAGCTCAGATGAGATTCACTCATACAACCAGAGCCACTATCACCAGCCAAACATCTCTCTCCTCTAAAAACTTGTCTCTTTCTCGTACTTGAGAGAGAGAGAGAGAGAGAAGCGTATGGATGTATGGAATAATGAAAGGATGAAAATGAATGTGTGTGTGTAATGTGGATTGGCATCACTGCGAGTAATGGGATACTTGAGAGGTTGTAATGATACAATAGCATGCATATGTTTTCTCCTATTTGCCTCTCTCTCTCTCTCTTTCTCATCTCCACTGGTGCTGTCTCTTAACAACTCAAGTACAAAAGGATGCTTTCATAGTAGGGCTCATTAAACGACACAGGTGAGATGATAAAGTCCATAACGAGCATCTCATGGAACGCAATCATCAGGAGAGAAACCCTACCTTCACTTTGCCTTTGCACACCACACAGCAACTTTGTATGAAGCGGCTTCACCACACAATATATATAGCAACCTTTAAGGCTGATGATGATAATGAGAGAGTTATGCATGAACATACATATTTTTTATATTCTATTCCAATCATTCCATTGTGAATCTCAGGTGGGCATTGCAGTGCATTGCAAGTGTTCCCTTTCTCACTGACAGAATAAAAGGCAATAGAGAATCCAAAAGTTTTGAGCACAACAGCAGATGTACTACATGCTGGAATGATTTGCTGTATTTAATGTGTGAGCCTAGTTTATTGCAATATCATCAAGTGCGTCAAGCAAGGCAAAACATTAGGTACAGTTTTTTCCTCTTCGTAGTGTGCATGTTCCTTTTGCTCCAGTCGTATTTGAACGACCCTGAGAATATACTGCACACAAAAAAGCGATTCACACACCATGAAGCACACAAGATGCAGGTTAGTCAAGTGATGAAGTGAAGCTGCACTGTAAAAGTGTATCCAACACTTGATATGGATTTCGTACAAGTTATACAGATTAAATTCACCAGGTATGTAACAATAGGTTGCTCTGTTATTGTTGCCGCTTTATTAAATCTGTTTCACATATGCTAGAAATGGAATAAAGCCTTTAATGTGCATAGCTCTCTTTCCTCATATTTCCATGCAATACCCCATTAAGGTATCACCGCCATGCACACAGCTTTATGGAAATAACAAGAAAGGGGACTATTACTGGGGAAGCTATTACTGATAAATATGACTGATATGCTGATGATGTTGCTGGCTGGACATTGCGTAACAAGAACATTAGTTTTACTTCTCCATATCTATCACATCCAGTGCTCTCTCTCTCTCTAAAGGTTGTAGTTAAGCTTAAGAAATAATGGGAAAGAGTTTCGTTGCAAGCTACGTGTAGGAATATGGGAGAGTGATGGAAATGAGAGAGCCCCTCAATTCAATCCCTCTTTTTTCCCTTTCTGTGTAATCCTACCTCTTCAACTTTACTTTGCCAGGGCTGACAATCTGCATTCGTACATTATCATCACAGGAGCTATTGTAGGCACACAAAATCTTGGTGTGAGAGAGAACAACTAGATGAGATACATATATATAAATATATACCCACACGAGCGTTCACTTTCAAGGGGAATTATGCCAAACCACGAACCAACAAAATGCTTCATAGAAAAATCAGGGCTTGACTTTTATCTCGCTCCATGGAATATTCACACAAGAGGAGATGTTTGCATATAGTGCAAGATAGGTAGGTAGGTGAGCACATCTCGTCGATACAGTGCCACTGCCTGTAAACTACTCTGTGTACTGCATACTGCACACAGACTCGGAAAAAAATAATAGTAAAATTACTTCACTCTTCTCAAACTGACTTTATCGGATAAAAAGTGAACAGAGTGAGTGAAGTATATGAAGACGGCAGAGGACATTTTATTCAGGGTATTTGACCTTCCCTGTTCCTTCGCCCTAAAACAAGCTAAGCTTCTTATAGTTCATGTCTGTTGCTCTAACTCTTTTTTCCTCTCGTTTCACAATTCCTGTTCCAATCGCGTCTTTTACTTGAGCAGTCATATAGGATATTGCCTCACCATGAATAAATACATAATGCACAGATGAGTAGTGTACGGCACAACAAACATATTCTAGTCAACTTATTTTCAAACTTTTTTCATACAAGAAGAAAAGCCGTCAGAGATACGGTATGCTTGTGTGACTAAACAAAACTAATAATATTCATGGGCTTTTTCTGCCTATGCTCCTTTTCTGTGATCCTTATTCCATATGTGTGCGTGCTCTATAGGAGATGAAAATGTGCTCATGTGGTTATCTCACTGCCTCCTGCCCTGCTTTTCATTACGTCTGTCTCCTTATTTCACTCCCAAGTCACAGTCTTCTCTCTGTTCTTCGTCTCCTCAAAAGCAGACCTGAAATGCTACTACTTTGCTTTGCAGATAAAAAAACGTGTATGAGCCAATGAGCCAAGCAAGTCTTTTTTTTCTTAGGTAAAAATCTTACAGTTATTACACCAAGTGTACACAAAACAAGAGGCATTTTGTTAAGGCGAGGCGAAAAGACGTACATATAACATGGGCTATAGAGATACTCCACATATTAATAACTCTGATATGACTTGACTACCAAGGGATATTGTGTAAAGCCAGGAATCACTTCTCCGATAATCCAAAAACAAACAGTCGTCTTCCTTCTCTCATATTTTATGTTTTACTAAAATATTTATAATAATAATTGAAAAGTCTTTTCCTGCTCCTTGAAAGAGGAGAGAGAGAGTGCTTCTTTGTCGCTGTAAAAGGTTAGCATAAACCGTGCCTATGTGTACTCGGATTCCGAGTCGAGTCGTGATAGTTAACCTCGGGAAACAGATTTAAATGGCATTCCTTATCAATAACGACATAAAAGGCTGCTTTTCAGATATGCGTAATGAATGACTTATTTTAACGAGAAGACAAAACGTTTCGTAGTAATGAAATAAAGCAATTTAATAGGCATCATGCGTCCTCCGACAGTTATAATTTTTGTTATGGATCCTTCAATGCCAAACTCAAAAGAATGTTTTATGACTCATAGTCATCCCATTTGAGACTTTGGTTGGTCGCATGAAGAAAATAAAGAATAGACGTATTAAACCTAGCAGTGTCACCATAAGTTCATTAAGTTTAAGTGTCTCTCAAACACAATGGATGTGAGTTGTTATTATTGTACCATATTGTGTTATAGTCTAGCTCAATTTTTTCCTTCGATGCGTGTTGATGTGATGACTATCCTGTTTTTTGAACATAGGTAGAGAAGAATTGACGACAAGTAGTAAACATGTCTGAGCAAAAGTTAGAGTTTACGTTATCATCGCCAGAATCATCATCATCGCATCACCACCACCAGGAAACATTTAGTAACAGGAGGAGTACTCCTGGTGATGGAGCAAGGAAGCAAAGGTCCTCTTTCAGTGAAAGATACCAAATGCATAAAAATGGCTCCTCTTTTCCTCTCCTCGAGTAGAGGCGTATCACTTACACATCGCATCATGGAACATTTTGCAAAAATAGGCCAGGCTCCGAGTAAAAAGAAGGGCACGACGCGGAGGGCTTAAAAATAAATTCTGTGCAGAGCGCACACAAATCCATGTCGTTGAGAGGAACGTGTAGGTACGACGTGCGCACATTTCTACATACAATATGCAATAATGAGCACTACCAAAAGGCAACGAAGTCATGTAAAAAGCCAAGTACCACAGAGAGAAGAAGACACGTAGCGAGTAGTAATAAGAGAGAGAGAGAGAGAGAAGAAAAAAAGTAAAGCAAAATGCAAATGAACGGACGGGTGTACTAATAAAAATGAGCCACCTCAAAGGAAAGATCACATGTACCAGTTGAGCGTTTCGTGGAAGATACACAAAAAATGTGGGTATATATGGCACATGTACACGCTAATACAATTTAAGTACGGTTGCTTCTTTCTAGGTTCTGTTTGAGTCTTAGCTCGGTCTTGACTACTTCGTAAGCTATAGCCTATAGGTATCCATGCAAAATATAAGATAAAGTATACTATTTTTTTGTATATCAGTGCCAGCAGGGATATATCATTATACGAATTTTCTAGTACATATGCAGAAAAGAGTAAGTACGTAGATGAAATCACTTCATCACAACAGCTACCAAACAACAAACAGGCGTAATACCAAATGGCAAAATAGCATCAACATCAAGAGCACTCTTCCAATCCGCTAGCAACCTTCTGTCTACAATATCCATCCAAAACTTCCAGCACAACCACACATCAACTTTAACATGACAGCAATGTATAATGTAGCAGAAAGCATGCAACAGCTTACTCCTTTTTTACAAGGCTCCTGCCTGCCTGCGAATATTATTATGTATCCTTCCAAGTCATACTGACTTTGCAAGAGAGAGAGAGAGAGAGAAGAAGAAGAAACAGTGAAGAAGCGCAACCTCGGCTTTTCTGCCTGTAGGAGGTTTGGACTTACAGTCGAAATACATATTATTAGACACAGGCACCTTCCTTTTTTTCTGCTCTGCAGAAATACCTTATAAATCCTATTTTAACATGGAGGCTCGCTTTTTTTAAAACCATTATTCCATTTACACACACAACTATGCCTACAAGGTTCATAGTACAGAGGTGTGTGGTAGTACTTTCCTGAGCTATTTTTCGCTACGCCATATGCCACTGTATAGAAAAAGTTGGGCCACGCCATTATCATTATCATCGGCATAATATTCTCTCTAGTATTATTGTGTATGGAATTTTGGACTGGGTGTCTTTTAAAAAAATAACCCTTACAGCTTCACCTAAATTCTAGCATTATCATCGACGCTCCGCTGTCTTCATATTCACTAGTGAAATATTTCTGGAAACTAGAACGGAGAAAAAACAAATCTTTCTTGATAAACAACCTTCCTTTTCGTAATGTAATGCATAGCTATGAAGATAATACCAGACTTAAATTCACATCCACATAACTTCATACTCCATTCAGAATGATTCATGCTTCTACAGAGTTACCACCTTGAATTGGAGCATACAAAAATCAGATGGATCTGAGAAATGCATTTTGATTTCACAATGATTCAAGGAACTATCAACAGGTGCCAATAATTTGCATATATATGTGTGTAATCGCTCCAATTTTTTGACATGCAAAAATATAGCCGTGCATGCGCACTTTCATTTTATCGTAGGCATAAAATATGCACTAGGAAAGGAAAGTGATTAAAGCTTGTAATATGTCCATGTCCATTTCTACATTATGGAATCGTTTTGTTATGCAGATTCGGCGACGATAACATGAATAAAATTCTAGTGTCTACTTCCAAATAACACAGGTGCATCATCAATTTTACAGTAAATCATGAAAATACATCATTCCGCGTCATATGCATGAAGTATCTACACCTGTACATTAAAATGCTATATGTTACCTCATATTCTTCATATTACATCTCCCTCCATGGTCATGTCACAAATCAGATACAAAACAAGAAAAGGTCAATTCATACCTGAATGTTTTGGCTACAGTGGTCCTTCAAACAGTTCCCAAATTTAGCAGTGTGGTCAATCACAGAGAAGTAAGTATTTCAGTTACATAAAATATTCTCCAGTTTGTTTTCCATGAAATGGATAACAGCACTTTGTGAGGAAGTTTGTTTTACTCTTTTCACTATTGTTTCATGTCACTTATATGTATTCGAAAATATATATTTATAGATATATATATATATATTCTGTGGTGTGTGCTTTTACAAGATGAATGGACGTTTCTCACTTGAAAATTGGCCTACATCGACTTTTGTGTTACACAATGCTCTTTATAATATAAATCTATTTAAAACTTAAACTTTCGTATGACTAAATTACGTATATCGTATGTTTATCTCCTTCAAGAAATTGTGATTCTCTGTCTTCGCTTTGGGATTGATTGATTGACAAATTGTGGATTTAATAGAGTGACTAGAAAAACACGAAGCAACTTTTTGACTCAACAAATGCTCAAATATTTGGTTTCAATTCTATCTCCTTCCTTTTTTTTTTCTTTGGACGACTATTTGTTCATAGGCACAATGATGATAAAAACAAATTGTCCTAAATGTAACAATTTTTCCTCTTCCTGTTCCCACAAGATAAACGTTTAAGTCCACTCTGTGCCCTTGACCTCTACACTTGAACTAAGTTCACAAAAGCAAACTTCTTGTTGAAGATATTAGTAAAGTAGAGCATTCGATTTCGAGAGAGAACTCTTTTTGGCTTATGTATATAAAAATACATACACGATTGTCCTCCGGATTGCACGTGTATTTTAATGAATTCCTCTTGTGTGGATGTACGTACTAGTGTGTGTAGTCAATCACTTTTTCTTTCATATTAAAAATCCTCTCTCTTTGCATTTTTCCCTGAATGCACAGACAACAACAACAACTGCCTATGTATCTCCTTCCTATCGCATCTCGTCTAATCACCCCCTTCAGTTTTCAATCTTTGAGTGGACCTTGACTCGTCTTTGTCTTTGCCTATGATTTTATGCATTTTTCAGACTTGGAGAAATCATTCATTTGATGAAAGCTCTCCGTTTTTGAATTATAAAAGGTTTTTTTAAAAGAGGAAAATAATTTCCTTTAAAAGTTTTCCTTTACAAAATTCAGTCCCTTATTAGTTTCTAAATGATTGACGAAGGGCTTCACTGGAGAAAAAAAAGAGAATAGAACCCTGTCAGCCTTTGGTTTAATTAGTTTTTCTGAACAATTTGGAAAATTGCGTTAAGCCCTGATTATTGGAAAGATACTAGTTTTGAAGAAAAAAAGGGTTTAAACTTTGATATATTATCTTATTTCACTCCAAATCCTGGAATTTGGACAAACTGCTGGAACAGGATTTATTTTTGAAATACAGTAGTATACATAATAGACAGAGCTAAATAGTAGCAGCAGTGATACTATAGCACTAGAGGAGTAGTAGTAGTAGACTATATGTAGTTGCAGTAATGTAATAACGTTTGTATTATTAAAGTGGGCACACACGGTTGCTGCTGCAGGAAAAGAGACGAATGAGGATGATGAGGATGAGAAACGTGAATAGACGACTATAATAATGACGAAGATGTTGTTGCTTATGATGCTGCTGATAATGGAGGAGACTGGAAAAAAGTTAAGTTCGTCGAAGGCTTGTGTGAAGGATATTTGGTCCCTCCCTACATATTCTTCGTGCCTTTCAGGGGCCACACGGGCAGGCCAGCCAGCCAGGCTACACTTTTCTCATGTGTGTATATACACACCACACAGAAAACACATGAATACAGATTACCACATACTCCACTAACACTTTTTTACACACGCGGGGGTTTCCTTCGTGTTTCCACACTGATATCATTATATGCTCCACTCCGTGTCTTCTCCCTTTGACTCCTTCCATCTAATCTATCCTTTCGTGTCTCTGTATAGCATGATGAAGAGCCCTGTGTGTGTGAGCCATATAATCACGCAACGTGTGTTCTTCTCCTTAATATACCCACTTCCATATTATATCCTTATAGTTGTTCAGACCGCAGCTCACTTTAATGCTAATATAAGAATATAGGTAATGCGTTTATCCTTTTCCTTATGTGGATACCCTAGGCGAGGATAGGAATAGAGAGAGAGAAGAGTCCTCTATTCCATTGCTTGCTAAGGCCTTCCCATAATATCCATAAAAAACTATCCAATTCCACCTCTGCTCGCTTAATGCTTCCATTCCATGCATTGCTTTGTTAGTTGTTATTTGAGTCTCGCTGGGTCTCAGCAGATATGGGTTCCAATTCCAACGTAGAGAAGGTAGGTAAGCAAGCAGTGGAGTTATAGCGGAGAGATGTGAGGTATGATGATAATAATGGCAATGGCGATACGTACCAGAAACCTAAGGGCATCATCGTATATACAAAAGATGATATTTATAAGGCTGCCTCTCCACTGCTCCTCTGGCAAACTGATAAAAAAATGAATGGTGCAGGACTGAGAATGTTTGTACGACAGGGAGGATATTTTTTTATGGAATGAATATCATATTATAACATGGATAACAGGAGCGGTTATGGTTTGTTGGTTAAGTTGGTTTCAAGAGTTGAACAAGTTTCGGCTATCCATGGTGTATGCGGAGACTGAATAGAATTACTTTTTCGATATTCACACATGAGTATACTTATAAAGCACACCTTTCCTTCCTCTCTAAAGCGAAACGAGTGCACACATGAGCTTTTTTGGGAGGTACATAAAGGAGGACGAAAAAGGTTCTAGTGTTTAGCAAGTTCCAAGTTGGAACCTCTCAACAGGAAAAAGTACGGAGTAATAATAATAATGCAAGTGTCGTAATCGTAAGGTTGAAAGATGTTATGTGAAATGTGTGTTTTCAAAAGCACTTCATAATTCTCATCATTGTCATCATCATGTATACAACGGCTGAGTACACATACCTAGAATAGTAATAGTTTTTTATCATATGCACTTTGATGTATTTCCTTTGCACTATTCGTGTAGGTATACTTGGTCGGAAAATTATATGGTTTGATTGCAAACTCTGTGTAACCTTGCGTCTCTGGAGAAGAATATTTTCTTACGTTCACTTTCCTTTTACGTTGTTGGTAAGGAATATATGGATTTAAGACGGATATTCCTTATCCTCGCCATCCATTAAATTAATGAGAGGACTTGCTCCATTAAGGAAAAGAACAACAACATTTTTTCCCTACCTTATGTTTCCAGTAATTAAATTTAACTTTCAAAGTAATCTGGGGCTAGGCTAAATTAAAACATTCTACTTAAATGCCAAACAATATAAGGGCTACATGTTCTTCTTTGTATGGAATATTTTAAATCCCAGCGATTGTCTAACTCAGCTCTATGTTAAAAAGGGAGAGAATTTATATGTAAAAAAATGTCTCCAGGTTTTGCTGGTTTGGTGGTCTGGAATTTTCAGGTTTACATACATTGCATGCCTACAAGATGTGCTTCAAGATTAAGATAATTTACTACGTTTCTCTCTCTCTCTCTCCATCCTATTGTACTCAGGGCACAAATGAAGGGCAATGCTAATGGTAATATTACACAAGTGAACATTGTCTGGGATTAGAACAATACAATATATATGTTTTCATACTACTCCTCCGAATCTGCATAAATTTACTTTAGAATAGATGTAGTCATCTTGGACTTGACGCTTAAAATTTTCATGATCACCAGAATGACTTTACGACATTATGAGAACAGATAAAAGTGTACATGTAGCTCACTTAAGAAGATGAGAGTACGACTACGACACTTCTAAGCAAACAAAAGCCAAGGCTAATTATAGTAAAGTTAACCTGATTAGCAAGTTAATGAGGTAAAATGTTAGCTACTACATTAAGCTAAAAATTGCCCCTATATTGGCAGATACACAGGTAACATTATACTTGAATGACTTTGTCTCCATCATGGATACGACGTAAAGTCAGCTTCAAAAGAATTGTTTAAGAAGTTTAAAGGAAGGCTACAAAATATTGCATGTCGACTCGAGGCTCATCATATGAGAGCGTTATGCGATGTGTATTTAAAATGATGATGATACAATGAGGATGACGATAGCACTTATTTCATTCGCTTTACTCTTACGTACGTATCCCTTCATACAAACGGAAAGGCAAGAAAGAGAGAGAGAGAGAGAAGTGAATATGGAAAATAAATATCGCATGGACCTTCCATAGAACCTGCTTCAATGTCTAAATGGTTTTTGCCTGTTTATTATTTTTTTCTCCAAACACACATGCACACATACAACAGATCCCCACATCTTTTCTTCTCTCCCTCTGGATATGCATGGTTTCAATTCAATTTTTACGAGGATACAAGTGCTAAATACTAGAATACATAATGCAATATACACATAATATGGTTTTATAATCATATAATCTCCTATTCTACACGCCCATGGTGTCCTTCCAAACTCTGAAGCTAGGCTCGCTCACCGTGTGCTCTGAAAGAGGGAGAGAACACACACAAACTCAGCTAAGGAAAAAAGAGATGGCGAAAAAATGTGTTGCTTTTTGTGGTTTGCTCCTTCGTCAACTCGAATGTATGGAGAATGGAGTAGAGAGAATCTCCATTTTTTATGGAGGTATAAGCCAGCAGCGAGCCTGAAGGGTTAGACCACTTGATATGCATGTGTTTTCTGTCTATGAAAAATTCTGTCCGTCTGTTTCGTATTGCATGCCTTCTTTCTTCTTTTGCTGGGGCTGATTCTGGTTGAAATATGTATAAAAAATTACCTTTAAGATTAAGCAGAAGCTCACTCGAGGAAAGGATGTGGGTATGCAAAGAGAGATGTGAAATACCCTTGAAAAAATCTTTGCAAAAGTTGTACCTATCCATGGATATATTCTATCGTGTATGCTAGCTCGCTCCTGTATACCTAAACTTTAAACCTAAGTGCTTCTCTCTTGTCATGTTCATCACATCCTAGCATTTGCTCGCTTGTTGCTTGTGGATTGCATTTCAATTTTCTGTATTGTGTTATGTGAGTGTAGACGATTATTATGCACATTCATGATCACTCAGTCAATTTTTTTCTGCAGGAGGGAATATCTCTGAGCGAGAATGTGCATACGGCGAGATGCCTATATGTAGTAAAGTCAGAGATAAAAATTCTTTTGCTGCGTATTTTTTGTTCTCGCTCTTCATCGCCCTTTACCTGTTGGAACGCTCTGGTTGAATTTACTCAATTCATGGAAGTCATGCATGTGCATAAGGTAATCATCATGGCTGTATTTATTAGCAGAGGAGAACACTTAAAATTTCAAATGGCAGAGAGTACCTTGGTTTATGGAGAATAACGATGAAAAATCTCCATATCTGTGGAGAGTACATGTAAGGCTCGCTCTCATCTCTGTGTACAAAATAATGTCTGTAGGTATGTCAGGTTGCCTTGTTGGATGATTCCTTCTGGGCGTGTAGGCGTACACACATAGTTTTTAACTTATCGCCTCGACTGAAACATAATTTCCACTGCATGTGAACATGAGCCCTTGCCCTTCTAAACGATTT
This sequence comes from Sinodicranocentrus sp. ZH6, assembly GCA_027743935.1. NCBI lineage: Eukaryota > Metazoa > Arthropoda > Collembola > Entomobryomorpha > Entomobryidae > Sinodicranocentrus > Sinodicranocentrus sp. ZH6. Next base: position 15,373 of record JAHZNA010001228.1, read on the forward strand.
TTTTCTTCTGGACGGAGTGTAAGAGTGTAACGCTCTTAAAGGAGGAGGCAGGAACTGATTGGAATTCAATGTTTTCCTTTGAACAACACTCTGTCAAGGACTTGAGTATTCTGCCTAGTTTTGATTACTCGTGAAGATAGACAATACAATGGGATTTATTGTTGTATTTTTTTCTTTGTGAAAGAGCAAAGTTAACGAAATTTACTATGACAACCATTCGTTTGTATGATAAGCTTAATATGCGGCTTCATGCAAGAATAAAATAACCTGAGAAACTTTACTAAATTACTTGGTCCAATGAACTTGCCGATAAGAGGATGTGAATTTCCTCAACTTTTAACCATAGTAGACTAACCGTGATATCAATTTTATCTTTAGTATTTAGATTAGCTGTGTGGTATGCCATGTGAGAATAATTCATGCATGATTCGAATTATTCAATGATGTCATGAAATATTTATCCACCATTGCAATAAATTGCATGAGTAATTTCGGAGCTCAATGATGCACCCTGACTTTCAATGGAAGGAGTGCATAAAAATGCTGGATTTAACAGCATCTCTCCCTGCCCGAGCAAACTCTTTTCCTGCGGTTGATCCAGTTGTCTAAAGCGTTTTCACTGGAAACTCGAGATGGCAACGATGGCATCCCTGCGTCTCTTGCATCAACTTCTACTACTCCAGCTGTATACTTAGCTAATGGGCTGATTATTGTGTTCTCTAAACGGATCCACTTAATGACAAAGACTACACCACATCCTTTATTGGCCCTAAACGACTTACAAAGATAATGAGGCATTATTCCTTGCACACCATTTTAAATGATATCTCTGGCTTCGTGATAAACTCAATGCAGTCAAGTCGACAAGTATAAAATCGTCAGCAATAAGTTCGCACCATGTTGCAACAACGCAGCTAATTTGTTTACACAATGAGAATACTACAATTCATCGTAAAATCAAATGAGATAAAGGTAGCAGCTCGTGATGATGATGGATTAGAGCAGTGACGTTTACGCTTTACCATTGCTTTACCTCGCTTTATGTCATTTGCTTTGAGTTATTAGCATCACTTTCTGCTGCGCGTCCTGTCATAATCAACTCGCGACAGGAAGCGGTGATCCAATTTTCCTTCTCGACATCAACTTCTAAATGGTTTTATGACCCTCTGGTCCTATTATGACAGGAATACAATGATCCAGTCAAGGTCATACGTGCCTTAATGTGATTTCTATAGGCTCGTGAAAATGATTCTGAAATGGTTGCCAATTTGTGAGTGAGTTAGTTTAATTGAGTACTTTGGACTGAAATGGGATATCGTCAGGTGCACGAGGGGAGAAAACAAATGAACATTGAAATATCTAAATTTTAGTATTGCGCAAGAACATTATTTATTATCATATAAATTCTTTCATAATTAGTTGACAGTAGTAGAGGTAATATAGACTTTGCCTTAAATACACACCTAACTCTACAATGACTTATGAATCTAAAAAGCACCCATATGAATATTTTGATCAATCCATTATAATATCAATTACAAATCCAGCCGCAGCTCAGCTCAATCATATAACGTAAAATAAGTTCATTAGTTTCTCAATGGCTGTTGATCCTTCCGCATCTGATTGGTTATTCCCACCCCAATAAGATTCATTCGAATTTCCCATCCAGGCAGGAGGTAGCTTTCCATCATAATTTTGAAGAGCCATCCACATGTACGACATAAATATTGAATCGCTCGCAACATAGTTATAAATGAGGGCGGCAAGAATACCCAGGACAAACCCAATAAAGAATTGGTAGCTTGTACTCTCAAAACCAAAAACGCTGCTGACCACCTTGCGCATCTTGTGTCCAATGCTGGAAGAATTTTTGCACTTTAAATACGTCAAAGAATTGTCCAGTCCGCGGCGAAACCTTTTGATCATGCTTTTCTTGTCGTGGTCAATCGTATCCAGTCTTTTCTTCTGAGCTTGTCGAAACCGGGTTTTAACCTCGTCTGACAAATAATGCAAATTCGACTCGATAAAGAGATCGTCTCCGTATAGTCTGTGCTGGGAGCGAATCATGGTGGAGCAGATGGGACATATCGGCTTTTGCTTTTTCCATTCCTCTAAGCACTCCCTGCAAAACTTATGCCCACAGTTTGTAGTTGTAACCTGTCAAGCCACAAAAGAGTTATTTATAAAATTTTATTAGAGTCTCAAGGTCTTCAAGGATCAACAGTGTAAGTTCTAATGCAGATTGCAAACCTCAATGCAAGGGTCGTAGCAGATGGGACAGGTATAATATTCCCTGAGAATATCCATAGATGTCTTCAGCTCAGCGTGAGTTCTCCCTTTTGGCGCATAATTCTTGAGTGAATCACTATCATCGTTGTCTCCAGGAAAACCCCCAGGCTGCCTGTGGCGACTGTAGAGGTCATGAAAACTATGCATGGTATCAATATCTTCGTCATAGTCATAATCATCTTGGGAATACACTGGAATTCGAGCTCCGTCCCGGGTATTTCGAACGGAGTAGTTGCCACTCGCGTCTCTTTGGGATTTAGCTGACTTGTTCCTATCCCCTCCTCCTCGAGAATCCTTGGCTGGAAATGCAAATGAAAAAGTGCATAAATGAATTACATCCTAGCTTAAAATCAGATAAAGTTTGTATGTAATCGAGAAAAACTATAAAATCGGAGGTCAGCTGGATTATAGTACCATGATGCATTTTAGCGATGTGTTAGTTAGCTAGAGTGAATGGCACACGAGTTAATTCGGGATCAGTTAAATATCACACGTTAAGTTTTTAGTAAATCAGGTAGTCTTTCGTGATAGCAGAACTATTTCAAGATTCTGATGTTGTTGAAGCTTTCGATAAAAGTTTAGTGTTCATCAATCATTCAATCATTCCAATTTTCGTTTTTTTATAAAGGCCACCTGTACCATTTCGTCATTTCATCATTATCATTACTATCAATCTTTGTTGCCATGAGAGATTATAAACGTGGCTTTATACCCATTTGCCCGGTGGTTCGGTGGTAGCAGAATACACGGTTGCGTAAGAACAATGGATCCATCTACTAAGAGCGCTACTACATGTCTTAAGTCTTGGTCTCTTGGTACGTGAGAATTAATTAAGAATGCTCTTAGTCATCAATTAGTATTTGATCTTTCTCAAATTCATTCCTCGAGTTTCCGCTACACCGAGCACGTAATGAATATAGGGTGAATCACTTGCCATATATTTGGGAATGCTTATTGTTGTTAGTTGGATGAACTTTGAACAAAAGGCTTCTGAACCATACCATAGCTAGCTTTTTTGTTTCCAACCAATTTATATACCTCTTCCCTGAAGTTCCATATTCTACCTTGCTTATGTCAATAAACGAATGGTTTTACAACTAAGAAGTATTTTTAGCCATGGGTAACTTCACATTCACATACCTAATACATACGTCAATCCCTAGAGGTAAAACAATGTCGTAGATACCAGAAGCTATTCCTAAGAAGTAAATCGAATTAGCTCCAAGAAGACCTCAAAGTGAAGTTGCAAACTTAATTAGGAATCTGTATAATATCTCTGGAAATGTGATTCTCCTTGAAATTCTACCATCCTATTCACGTATTTCACCCAAAGAGGTAGATCATAAAAAGCAGAAGTTTGCTATTTACCCACATATTTTTATGTGTAGAACTGGAACACATCAGCATTAAATTCGAAGTATAGGATATTGATTCGTCTGGAAAAAATATGAAGACAATACTGAATCCAGATGGAATTCTGCGAATGTGATTTATCTTTTCTACCTTTGTCATTCATATGGTTTCCAGTTCCATTTTCTATCCACGAAAAATAATTCAGTCAACGAGTCCCCTATACCAGATTGAATAGTATGTAACATCCTCTCTCTCCTTTTCCACTCCTGTCCACGACCACTTTGACACAGTTTCAAATTTCCAGTGAAATTTCATAACCCAAAAACAAATTACTGTACTGTGATTCATTTTGTGCAACTTGTTCGCAAAAAGTTTTACTCCGCTCGGCGCTCGCATGGTCAGCAACTGAATGAGACCACGGATTTTTCATCATAATCATCCAAACAAGCACGATCCATTTTCCCCCGTCACCACAACCTTCCGTTCCCGTCATCCAACAAACAGACTCATGTTCCGTATGAAAAGAACAGGAACTCCAAGTGACAGCTATTAGCATTCCAGGAGCGAAAAGTTGCATTATGTTGTGAAAATATCTTTCTCCCAGACAAGGTGACAATATCCCTCCTAATCAGTCACAGGAAATGGCACGTGGTGGAAGTGGAACAAACAACGGGGCCAGCTCCTCCAAAAGCAATTCGTCAATGGATCCGTCATCCTCCTCAAAGAGGCGTCACACAACCCCTGAAAATCCATCATCATCAGGTGAAGCTCCCGCAGAGGAAATGGGACTTTTAGCGCGTCTCCAGTCCCCTGAAGGTATAGAATATATGCGATACTTTGTCCTCTTTAATTCCCTATTTATTCTACTCGCCATGAGTCTGCCCTACATGGCATCTGCATGGAATCTTTTTCAACAGTAGAGCGACACCCAAGCCGTCGTTGTTACTAGCATTCAGATATAATCAACTTTTTCATTTTCTCTGTGAATCCAGACTGAACAGAAAATCTTTCATCGTTATCATATCACTCATTAAAAGTGACTAGTGAATACCAGACGCTGTAGTGAAAGCAGACATACCATCATTGTTCATAACAGTCACCAACTCATTAATCCATTAACTGATTGTAGACCAACACGGGAATATTCATTGTGTTCTCCGAGTCTACTTTTACTCTGTGTGTCTGCGTCGCTCGCTCTTATTGTGTGAATTGTTTTACTCCCCGTCTCTTTTATCAAGTCATGGCTTTGATCCTTTTGTTTAAACTTGTGGTTGCCCTCTCCGTGTTGATCTGGTATGGAGTAGCTGTACTCCGTTTTGTTAATGATTACTTCCACTCTCAGTTCCGCAAGCAGTTGGTGGAGGAATATATGCATCATATGAAGAATTTGGATGGGGTTCATAATGCCAGAACATTGGCGAATGATTATGATCCCGATGAAAGGACCAGCACCGTTATGGCCAGGGATGGCATCATTCTTGAAAGTCATTCTTATAGCATTGTTGCCGAAAATGACAATCGGAACGAAAGGAAAATGGATACTAGAGAGAGTCAAGCACACCACGAGGCTTTCTCCATTCAGCCTGATCATCATTACTATTCTATTCTGAGGTCTACACAAAGTGGTGGACAGGGACGTGATCAGAAACCGCAATCTGAGTTCACTAAAGGTGAATGGATTTTGAGGACGTCGTCGAAGGAAAAGAGTGAGCCAGAAGACGATTTTTATGTCAACGACTACCCCCATACCGATGAGCAGGATGATGATGATCATACTCCATTCAGAGGATACTCTTGTGGCGAAGCAAAAGCTAAATATTCCACTGGAGGATCGCTTACTTCAGCTGCAGATTTATCTAGAGAAGGAAATGCTCCTTCTTGGAATGGCGAGGAGGAGGATTATTGTATGGCAGAAGGGAACGAAGAAGCCGATCACATTCATGGAGAATCAAGGGAATATTATGGGCATGATGATATTGATGATGAACACACCAAGACTTTCACAGAGAGCAAAGCCTTACAGAGAAAATAATTCCTGCTACAGATGCATGTGGATACTTCAAAAAGGAGAAGGGTAGCCTCATTTGTGTCGCCTCTGTTATATTTTATCAAGTCGTGTGTTGGGCAAAATGTTATGGGGTTGGGTAGCTGTAATTAAATTTTCCTTTAGCCGAGGCTCATTTAATTAGGTTATCAAGCCCAAAAAATATATTACATGATTATGTGCGTTTTAATCAAAATTCTTGCGAGTTGTTTCGAAACTGAGTTGGAGTTGGAAGGCATTAATTAATTTTCGGTTTTGAGGGGTTATATGGGAAGATTGTTGCGGTTAGTTGAATGTGTTGAATTTAGACGTTAATATGAAAACATTTATTTTATCCTTTATGAAATTATCATATACATACTTAACTTAAAAAAGACGTTGGACACATATATATAGGGACGAATGACTTGTGGTATACTACGCTGCTACTAACACTTTAATTAGACTAGAACACAGATTGATTAAGGCTAACGTATTTCAATCGTCAATTGTATGTTTCCTCCCTTATTGTACAAACAAAAACATTCGATATCTTTTAATAAAATGCTTCAAGTCAAATTTGTCATCGATCGATTTTCTTTCATCTTATAAAACCTATATTCATCATATCATTGTCATCATCATTTGTGACAAATTGTTATTGAAACCATTCACGATATTTCATCTCAAGAAAAACATATCTTAGTGCATTACCATCTTTCACAAAAAATGAAGCTACTCCGTTTTACATTACCCAACACCGAACATCATCTTTTGGCCTTTTCTGCTCGAGGAAAGATACTCTGTCAAACTCTGGTAATGCGTCTTGGAAAATATAATATCTTTTATCTTGTGGCAGCTCCAGTGGAAATTGGGAATGGATATTGGTTGACATAAGAAAGTCAAGTCGCAGACATACGGAAAGGGAGATAAGGTACCCTCCTCGCAAACACACTTTGTCACGTTGACATCTGCATATGACACTGCAAAAGTATACATATTCCGTCGAGACTGAAGGCAAACATGTCTTGCACACACAGACTCTGATGGCACAGCATCATCGTCGGTGCATGTTGCATTTGAACTTGTCAATTTTCAATAATCTATCCGAATAATGCTCCCTACAGAATGCTAAATGGATGATAGTTTTTTTCCTTGGTGGGATGAAAAAAGAGATGGGAATGGGAGTGGTTCTTTACATAAAGATGAGATTTCCTGGATATACATTGTTACCACTACCATTTCCCTTTGAATGATCTATCAAGTTTGTCAACTTGCATTTAATTTTAAGACTTAACGAAGACACTCTCTGAAGGCTAAGAATTTATCACATGAAAGGAGCAGTTATAAGTATAAGAGAAGATTGAAAGTTGGTTACAAAGATATCTAGCAGAATATTCATGACATACAAAGGATTTTGTTACAACCGCATTTCCAAATATCATCTTGTTTTCACTGGCTGAAGCTTCTTATCTTCAAGGGAATTCAAAATTAGGTAATTTTTAAAGAAACTCCAGGAAAGCGACACAAAATACCATTTTCTTTCCTCTGCTTGAAAAATTGTGTTATGCACAAAGAGAGAAAATCCAAACGTATAATTGACAATGACAACTACCAAGCCCACACACAGGGATACACGATGTCATCTTCCCCATTCCTGTTTACAGCAACAGTATCTTTCACTTTCATTTTCATGTTAGTTAATCCAGCTGTCGGCACAAGGAAAATGAAAATGAATGTGTCTTTCTAGCTCGTTGAATTCAACTTTCGCCCACCTCCACTGTCATGAACAGGCAAGAGAAAACGAACGGACACGTTCTCAGCCGATAAAATATATTGTACTTTGTTTTCTGCAACAGCAATACTACAATTGCTTAACATGTGTAATAAAGCTAAAGCACAAAGCAGGTTTTGCAAGAAACAAGCCTCCTTTCTACTTGATATGTGAAGGTTGTAAAATCGTAATGATGTAAAAGGAAAGCAATTTACTTCCGTCTCTCGCATTTCTACTCCATTTGCATTTCCAAACCTACAAATTCTCACGCCACAATAAAAAATCCTTTCTCCTCTGTCTGTCCCTCCCTCTCTAGTCTAAGGTATCCAATTGTATGCAATCAAAATAATGCTCTTCTATTCACATCTGATGATGCTTGTTGGCCTGAATTACTTTCCAAAAAGGTACGTGAAAAAATTCTCATTTTAAAAAGATCTCCATTCCAATGGATCCATTTCATCGTGCGCAGTGAGCCCATAACTCAATCTTTCTTTCTGAATAGGTAAGAATACTACCTTCCGGTGGAGGATTGGATTGGGAATTGGGCTTATGTTGTGTACATTTTAGATTTCACATTCTTGATTGATTACGTGGAAAGTTTAATGTACGATGAAGTTGATATAATCAATGATAAAAGGTTTTTTACGCATATATTTCTAAAGCAAACAATTCATGTGAATGTTTGTTTCAGCAAGAGTAAAGCCTTTCATGATAAGGTCGAATATGAGATGGGCTACCACAATTTGGGTCGTGTAAAATCGGTTCGGTATACATTTCTACTTTTGAAAATTGAAACCAAAGGAAAAATTACTCTTATGTAAGTCATTCGTTATTTGAGTAACAACAAAGGGTGTAATATATCTTTTTCACTTGCGACATCCGGGTTGGTTGTCATTGCAGTTCAATTTTGAAAATGGAGATCCCAGTTCGATTTAATGTTTCCCGCTCTAAACGGCACCTTTCCGGTTTAGAATGATTTTCGTTGGTGAAAGTATATTGAGTATATTCATCCCAGCAGAACGGAAATGATCCGTTCATATGTCAAAGTAAAAGTGCTTTTATAGCTACTTGCTATAATGTGTAATCTATTTGAATAGAAATAGTGTCAATATTTTATTAGATGAGATGTAATAGGTTGGTAGAGAGAAATGGGATTTTTTCCCTATGGGGGTCAATTGAGTTTAGAGAAGGATCGCCGTTTTGTGTACTTAGATTTTCATCTTATATGCTTTGATGATTAAAGTCTTATGTAAATTTTCTCTTGCAATTTTAGCAAAATGCCATCATATTTTATGACGTTAGTTGGCAGAGCGAAGTGTTGTTTGCGACATTTTGGATCTATTCCTGTTTCACAAGCGTAATAAGTTGTTGGAATCGTGGGGACTAAACTTTACAGAGAAAACATCCGGGAACGGGGTGATGCCAAGCGTTTCTTATGCTTGGGAGCATTTAATAATATGATGAGGGAGAACCAGAGCAAGGTTACATTTCAACAGATGTTTATACTTTTAATGCGCTTACCTTGTGCTCCTTTAGTGAAGTTTAAGTTTAAGCTCACCAGGCTAACATTCATCTTTGCAAGTTTATTCATATTTCTTTGTACGAAATTAGCGCAGAGGGGAAGCTTATATAACTTATGATGACAATGTGTTAAGTCAAACGGAACTCGAAAATTTGGCGCCATTGTGAATTTTAAGAACTACTGGTGCAGTGCGGATAATCAGGCCAGAAATAATTGTCTTCATTCTGTAACAGTTCTTCAAAGCTCAATGTACAGCTTGAGTGTTTGAGATGAAAGTTAAGATTTTAGATTGTGCATCATGATCTGGATTAGACGTGCTTAAGTCAGCGCTACCTTCGTCGATAACTATTAACCAATTGTAAACTAAAGACTCAGCTTTGCACATTGACCCACCCGTTCACAAAAAGGGATGTCCTTTAGCTGGAAGCATGATTTTGCGCAAGCATTCCAATTAATTACTAATTTCCACACGATTACGGCCAACATTCCTGGAAACGGATAACAAAATGAGTATTTAAAGGGAATAATGCAAAGATATTAACAACTCACTGGAATAATGTAAGATTCTCGGATGCGCTTTGAA
>JAHZNA010001229.1:0-54441 GCA_027743935.1 Sinodicranocentrus sp. ZH6
GTGTTATCGAGAGCCAAAAGTGCTTAATTTTTTTTGGTACAACCCACGTATTTAGGTATTATAATGTTAGACCCTTTTCCGTCAATATAATAAGGTATAAACGTAGGTGTGCATGCATTCTGCATACTTGCATATAGTCTCTACGTGGTTTTATGTATTATAATATAGTATAATATAGTTTTTGTATCTTCTATGATAGTAGTAGTAAGTGTCTATCTGTAGAGAAGAAATAATAACGAGTAGTGATTGCATTGCACACTCTTTTAACTCACAATCACCGTATATACTTCACATATGTACGTATTTAAGATGTTCCTTCTGTCTATTACCAAATACACAAGTGAATGAATTAAATTTTTTTGATTTTCTTTTTGTCAAGGACCCCCTTTCCTTCGCCTTCATCAAGTTGTAAAAGTACTCGCTTCGTATTACACAGTGCGGCCCTGACTAAATTCATTATATTTTATACGCTCTAGGGCCGATTTGTGATAACGTTTATGTGCTACTTTACAACCTTCCAATTCACTTCCACTGCTGCAGCTCACATCTTTTTGGGATAACATATTGTGCCCAATTTTTGGCGTCGCAAGCAGTTCTTTCAAATTTCCTTGTTGGAACAAATACGATTTCCTGGAATACTCCTATATTTTCATTGGTAAGTTGACTTTCATTTTTTTAAATGGTCGATTAGCTGAATTGATTTGTTGGAAAAATAGTATCTTAAAATCTTAATCAGTAATTAACAATCCCAGCTGGTGTGAGAAATGACAGCTTTAAGTACGGTTTTGTTATGCCCCTATGAAAACTATAAGCCCCAAATTTGTTGGGGTGCAAACTTTCCAAACATATTGTTAGATTCTAGATCCGGTTATATTCTCTAGTGTCAAAATATCTCGACTTGGTTAACTTAAAGACTACTTACATCCCACGGGAAAATTCATAGTACAGTAGAGTGCATTTTTGTAGAAAACACTTTCTTTTCATTTCAAAACCAAATGGAAATCGTTGTGCAAAATCTAGAAAAAAACGCCATCAACCATAGAATCATATGTCTTTTGTCCTTGATAAAAAATTCCTTGTACATCTTTCGCATAATCAAATGTATGACGATACTGTCTTACCTCATAACAATATTATTGCTCCCAGACACCAGAGTGTATTTGACTGAGAATTATTAGAAATCAAATTAGTGTATAAATGTTGCTGTATTGATTGGCGTGCTCAATGTAGAGAAAAGGTATTTTGGTCTTGAACTTTGCTCTGGTAATTTTTTGTTTCTTCTCTTCAGTATGGATAAACTACGAAACACATTCTGCTTCTGCTACGATTAGTTCATGTATTCCAATTAATACCAAGATTTCCAACTGTAGGTATAAAGAAATACACAGCAAAACTCAAAACCCTTTTTGCGTATGGACGTCATACGTGTTCTTTTCACGTATGCATAATGTGGAGTGGTTGACCGGTTGATCAATTGCGAGGATAAAATTTACACATATAGTATATTTATTCATTTGCATTCGTACATTTTCTAATGTGCATTAACAAGTTTGATGGAAATATATGTACACGTATAATATACCACAATTTTCTTTTTATTATTTATTTTTAGTTTTTTTTCTCTCATCGTAAATACTATTAATATATAATAATCAAATTAACCTGTCTGTATATTCATTAAAAATTGCCTACGTTTTTCTTGGCAGATTTAAACATAACGATCCAACGAGACGAGCAAGGAAACGCTTAGAATTGGAAGGGGAACATTTTGGGAAAATCACTTTTTGAAACGTAAGTGCACTTTCACAAGAGTAGAACAGGAACGCCATCGAGGACAAGAGAAGGATACTTTTGTGAAAGAGCCACAAATCAAGCGTAATTTGTGGATATTCTTGTTTGCCGGAGTATGAGAATTACCACAGAAGAGGATACAAACATGGATACTTCGCCTGCGACAAACGAGGATGGGAACACTAGTAGCACACCGAGCAGTCCAAGTGGTCGGATCGGTTACGATCGAGATTTTCTTATTGAGATTGGAAACCAGGCTTTGACAGTTTTTAAGGTTCCAGAGGCCTTCATGGAGATTGCCAAAGAAGGAAATGCTACCAGTCCAACAAGGAATCTTTTCGTAAGTTACTTTAATTGTGCTTTAAACTTTATCACTTTTTAAATCGTCGGTTTTCGGTATGATTTTAAAAGCTAAAGTATCTGATTGCTCATTTCGAAAGGGCAACAACCTTGAACCTAGGGCACGTGCAGTTGTAGTTTAAACGTGTTTTATGAAGTTGCAAGAGAGTTTATGTTTTTAAACTGTTGTCGTTTTGATTCAGATTTTTGCATTTTTATTTTTCCATCTAGTTTTTATAGGTTTTTTAGTTAGTTTTTAATAATATATTAGCCAGATGTTTTTCTGTCATCTGTCCACGTACTCTGTATGTAGGTTGAAGGTTGTTTGTAGTACAGACAGTAGAAGGTTGTGTTGTATTTGTTGTTTGTAATTATCATTTGCAAGTGTTTTAAGTAAATTACGTTGTACGTGTGACTGAACTGAAATGCAAAATGCGATACAACTGACTGAATAACTGTCGATGCTAAATGCACAAAAAAAAGAAACTAATTTAAAATACACACTATCTCATTCCATTGAATAGCCGTTTATTGTGGATGCCGATGATTATGAACTGTCAATGAATTGTATTGAGAATCTTTTCGTTTTCGTTGTTCGTGGATGCCTGCCTGTAGCTGGTTTACTACCAACTACTGATTGATTTGATTTAAACTAACGGACTTTTGAGGACTCTGTCATCCACGGTCAACTGACAACAGAATTCTTGTGGAAAAGTTTGTTATGTTAGGAAATATTCTGTTTGGCAGTTGGTTAAACATTATTGCTTGCTGTTAAATAGTTGTCATTCAAAGTCTCAAATAGTATGTGACGGACTATCTTAATTTCTTAGAAAGCAAAATACGAAGTACATTTTATAACATTTCACACCAGAAATAGAAATAGATTCAATCTTTGAAGCTTTTATTTAAAGTGAAAGTGCTAAACAGGCAACAGTGCGTTGCGCCTATGATTTTATAGGACAGGGCACATGGTATTCACTTTTTGAATACAATGAATAAGTTTTTTGTGTTCTTCATAAAGCAAATTCCAAGAACACATCGTTCATTGACATTTGCTTGCGCTATATATTGTAATTGTAATACATATTTTGTAGATTGAAGTACACTCTGTCAACGTCTTTAGTTTTTAGGGCTCATATATTCTGCATTCGTTTGGCTTCATCGAGGTACTTACATCAAAGTTTTGGGTATTATTACCAATTATTACAGTATTTCGGACAATATTAGTTGTTCAAACCAAATTAATTTAAAACGCGTAATTTCTGTTCAGGGGACTACTACTGTATAGGAAATTTAGAAAATTCTTTTCATATTGATTCTGACAAAATAAAAATGGAGCACGAGGTATACTTCGTACACCGATCATACCATATGTTTTAAATAAATGATGAATACCATCAATATTTTTTCTTATCTTGGAATAAAGCCAACATTCAACAATTTTTTTTCGTGTATATATACTACGTAGGGCCCACAAATGCCGGCTAAGGGTGTCATACCAATTCAGCGTGGCAGCTCCAGGGGCAGCTTAGGATTCAGCGGTGGTTTGGGTGGTGGGCTTGGTGGTGGACCTTTTAACGGAAACATGATGAGACCTCAGCAAAAAGGTGCAGGTGGTTGGGCATTTGGACCAATGTGTATTCCGCCCCCTCCACCAACGTCAAGACCTCCACCAAAAGTTATGGAGTTGGCTCCAAAGCAAGAGGTGAAGCTTCATGAAGCTGAAAAGCCCTGGAAGCCTGGCCGCCGGCGTGTTGCTGCAGTAGCTGTAGGATCTGACGAACCGAAAAGCGAAGAGGAGATTATGCTTGAAGTAAATGCTCGAAAAACGCCATCATTTGCAAAAAATTGGAGGAATTTGATTGTTAATTAATTATTTTTTGTTTAGGTTATTGTTAAAGATGCCAGAAGCATCCTAAACAAGCTCACTCCAGAAAATTTTGATCGCCTGAAATTGAAGTTTATGGAGCTAAAACTGGAAAATAAAGAAGATCGCGTTGCTGCTGTTATAAATGTATTATTTGAAAAAGCAATCGATGAACCTGCATTTTCAGCTTCGTATGCTAAAATGGTAATTAATTTGTAGTTTTTTTGAGGACTTCACATTATGAAGAACTTCAAATATTGATTTAAATTTTGTAACAGGTTCACGCTATGTGCTCTACATCTGACATAACATCAAAAATATTCCGAAAACAATTGCTGGACAAATGTCAAAGGGAGTTCCAGAAAAGTAATTCAGACGAGGATATGATTCGAGATGCAACGCAAGCCTATGAAGAGGAGCCCGATAAAGAGAAAAAGAATCAATTGAAACTGGAATTAGATGATATGAAATTCAAGAGTAGAAGGCGCTCCTTGGGGAACGTCCGTTTCATTGGCGAGCTCTATAAATTGCAGATGCTCAGTGCTAAAATCATGGTTGAATGTGTGAAAATGCTTTTAGGTACAAGAAACTTATTACTGAAACTTATAATTGATTTTAGGAGACCTAGGCTTTAATCAATGTAAAATTGTTGAATTATAGCTACTCCCGATGAGGACAACCTCGAATGCCTCTGCAAACTTTTAGCTACGGTGGGCCAGAGATTAGATGAAAGTTTGGCCGAAGCTGAGGCTAAATTCAAAAGCGTTCCAGCCGACCAACGTCCAAAAGGTTTACCAGAGGAAAAATGTATGGACAAATTTTTTGAAAGGCTAGGTAAACTTTCAGGCGACAAGAAAATTTCTTCCAGAATACGTTTTGCCATAATGGTATGTTTAAAACATGATTTTTGTTTCTTTTATTTATTTACTTTACCAAACTATTTGCGCAATCCTACTTCATATTTAGTGTATCATTAACATATTTCATGAAATTTACAGGATATTGTCGAATTAAGGCAGTGTAAATGGAAACCTAGAAGAGACACCGCTGGTCCCAAGACTATTGAAGAGGTTCATAGAGATGCGCTATTACAGGAAATGGAAGAAAAGCAAAAGATTAATAATTTACCACCATCCTCCCCTGATGGAGGACCTTCTTCGCAAAGAGGTGGTCGGCAATCTCCTATTAGTATGCAAGGCAAAAAGGGTGAATGGATGAAAACTCATAGCACTAAGTCAAGTAGATTTCAGATTAAGAAGCCCGACCAGGTAAGCATGGAATATATTCAGGTATTTCTGTTGTTTTCTGATGCAATATGCAACAAACGTACTTTAAACGGTAATCTCTTCTTTCACAGCAAAATAAGGCACCAATTCTTGCTCCACAGACTAGTGGGCCTATTCACAGTTGAACTGGACAGAGTATCTCGTTGATCGAGTTGTGCAGGAGTCATGAGTGATAATAGACTGTTATTAGACCTTCCGTTAACACAGTGCTATTCCAGTTGCAATTGCAATCCGAACGCAAGGTCCAAGAACGCTTTTGAACTGAAGTAGTGTAAGTGAGATAAGCAGTTTACCTCGAACTGAATCGGCAGTTTAATGGCGTACTCCGAAATAGGAGACACAATAAAGTAAATTAATATAAAAACCGCTCAGTTTTTGTTGCAATCATTGATTCTAATATTTCTTTGGATGGCTTCACTAATTTTACTGATGAAAGTGTGATGACTACGTTCATAATTTGTATGTAAGTCTATGCGTATAAGCTAAGTGATTTAATAGGTTAGGTATGTTAAACAGTTACGTTCACATATTTACTAAAAATATAATATTCTTGAGTCTAGCGTGTAATCTGTCAATTTTTCGATTTCTTTTTAAATGTTATTATTATGTAAGTTAGTGTATCATTATACCTTACTATTAGGGCTGAGTATTTGTACTTCCATTTAAATAAGCCTGTTCCTGTTTGTAATAACAAAAAAAGCATAATTCTATTTAGAACGGTTTCTTGAAGAAGCTTTGTTTGTTTTGTGTAAATTGTTAAATAAATGTATGCAAACGTTAAATTTAATTGAATTTTGTGATATCAACATTTCTTTAAAAAACTTAATCACAGTTTGCTTTTATTAAATTACATTTTTATCATTATCTATTCCTAAAGCTAATTTCAGCGATTAAAAATCAGTGCATTGAAGAAGTAAGTTCTAGATTAAATATGTACAGATATAACACAAATATGTACACTTTCTTATTCGAATAAAAGTAAATGTCCAAAACTGCATACAAGATACTTTTAACTAAAACAACCTACTTACAAGTAAACTTTTATTACCGTCATGATTTGGCTCCCGTTATTTAAATAACGGCAGGGACTGTTTTCACTTTTTGAATCACCAAAATGCGTAGTAAAATACGAGCTGAAAATTCTGATTGGATACATAAATTCTGGACTATGAATTTGAATAATATGATATGTTCTGCATCATACGACACGGATTTAGTTTTTTATAAATTCACAGGTTTAAACGCTAACAAGGTTAGGTTATACTCTATTTAAATAAATATTTGCATAAAGGCATGTTACCTGTGACGTACCTATCTACGCATGCATTCTCATAAAACAAGCTGTATTCGAAATAATAAACAAAGATTCTGCTAACAATTAGTAGTCTCTATCTAGGATAGTGTATTTGTATACTTGCTCATAACTTTTCCAAATATATAAAATTCTAAAATGAGATTCATTGGCATACCTAAACTTTATCAAGTAAGACAAATTAATGTTCACCTTTAAAAATGACTTTAATCCCATACCTACTTCTCTTCGGTTAGTACATACTGCATTCTAACTTAAACCAACACACCTAAGTTCATTGGACGTAAAAATTTGATTTTCCTCGTTCAATCTACTAGCCAGTTGGATCCGAACTGCCAAAGACCTCATGTTGAATGGATGGGAATCAGAATCCAGGATTTAATAGTCTGATTTTATGGTATCACTTACTTGCGTTAACAAGTCCGACTAGAGACGATTTTTTTAGGAATCTAGAAAAACAAGCATTTTTATTACTTTGTGGCGAACTTCCGAGGAAAGGCGAAGCCAAAACAAAGACAGGAAAGAGGAAAAGGAAAGCATGCTCTTGTGTCTAGGGTGTATAATTTTATATGTATTTGCAAATTGGAATTTGAATTTATACACCAGTTAAAAGAATAACTGTCTAAATTATGCCTCGTTATAAAGCTGGATATCACGAATTGACACATGATAAGTTAAGTGTAAAACAAGGTATTATAAATCTGAAAACTGTTGTCTGACTGAACTTTAGTTAGCCCTTTGCTCATGACCACTAATTTTAGAATTGACATGTTCCATCCATTCCCATCATTCTCAACTAAATTCACAAAAATATAGCATGTTGAGGTAAACCTGGATTAAAAATGGGCCATTTGGCTCGAATCATGTACAGCTCTGTGCGATCCTCCGTTTAGTTATTAAGGTTAGTATTATAAGTTATAAAATTCAAACACTTCCATCGCCATTAAAATGCGGTTTGTTTCATTCCCTGCATGATCAAAGATATCTATAGAGTGATTTCATTACGACTGCACACACAACCCAATACATAGCCGTGAAAATTATGGAATGCAATATCCCTAACGGAAGAGTTTCTTATGGACCTCACAACAATTATCCAACTGCAGAAACTGCAATCCCTCATGCCTCTTAACAAATACGAACAAAACTACAATGATTACACGGCTCTCATCCAAAGAATGGGCTTTCAGCTTTCTCCAGGTATTCTTTTAATAAAGATGCACGTAAAAATCGCAAAACATAATGTAGTCATCATGCTAGCTGCAGTAAGTATGCATAAATATAAAACCAATCAAGAGCTGGAACTTTAATTTTTTCATACAAAAGCCTCTCATCGCCCCTGTTTAAACTTTCTTGCCAACATTAATAGGAGATAGTAACTGGCTAACCGGATTTCCTGTTTGTGATATCATGATCTTATACACTTTACACACACACACTTATCCATGTGCATTGAAATTACATAAATTAGAGTACAGATCAGTGCAATAATGCCAGATAAGTCTACAATCGACACGAGGACATTTGTAATGGAGTTTCTGGTACTTGTCTATCTATACACTGCATATTGTCCTTTTTACTGTACCTATGTTTGCATGTAAAATTGAATATGAGGACGGATCACGTCATTATGGAGCTGGCTACCAAATGCATTTCTAAAAATCTGCAAATAAGAATGATGTTGACATCATTCGGTCATGATAATTGCACTCCCCTCCGCTCAGATGCATTTATGATGATATGTGTGTCTGTTAACGTTAAACGTTAATGTCACAATTAATTACAGCTATTACTTGAAATGATGTGATAAGAAGTTCTAAATAAACCTGAACTGAGATAAATAATAACGATCTTTCATTCTTTTAATTTATTTATCATGAAAAAATCATAACCTTTCTTTGCCTCCCACAATTTAAAACAATGTTTTGATGGATAGATGGATGTGGAGGGGATGTTAGTTGCACTATCTAGATCCCTACCTTTAATAACTCTGCATACTACTACAAACTAGTACTACTGCGGATGTCATTCTTTCTGTTTTGCCATTTTCTCTCACTAGTATATCCGAGAACATATCCAACAAATCCTCTTGTCATGCACCAACTTTAATAGTTAGCTAGTTTTAAGCGAAAAAATGTGAGACTTTTAAAAGGATTCAAAAAAATTCAAACTTACCATTTGGGGTCATTTGCATCCGCATGAGTGAATGACCATATTCGGAAGCATAACTTTCTGAATGGTTGTGTTGGATGATTGCGAATTCAGGATTAGGAGGGAAATCGGCTTCATTTCTGTGGCAGTGCAGCAAGGCACAATTTCTATCGTTCTGTTGTTAACTCCTCCTTGTTGTTTTACGTAATCAATCATGATTCCGGCATGTCGAGTAGCTGTTTGCGCCAGGGCTGAATCTCCGTGACATTTGCCTTTGCAGTAATAAGCGTCGAAGCCCTTCGGCTTCAGTACCCAGTCCCAACTGATCTCTTCAAAAGAAATGTACAATGACTCACGACAACATTCCGTGATTCCTGGGCTGCAGTTGATGCTCCGTCGGCTTCTCCTCTTTGGTTTTCCGTTGGCGATATTGAAAATGATGAATGGCTGCTGATCACTACCGATGTCTAAAAAGGGGGATTCATTGTCGACGGTACTACAATTGCTACAGCTAACTTTAATTGTGTGTTCATGAGACTCTGCTACTAACCACTGACGCGCTTTATCAGTGATGTTGAAGTTGATCCAACCGGATATCTCGGGAACATCATGTCTGTCTGTAATTTCAATAAATTGTGTACTAGCTCGCCGTCTTGTTGAGCGAGGGTTTGACACTGATAAAAATTCAGAAACTGTGAAGGTATGCGTGTCGAGGTGTTCACTTTCTAACTTTTCGCCAGCAGAAATATCCGACAACTTATAAACCCACAGCTCAGCACTGTTAATTTGCATTTGATTGTTTCTCACTTCTTTAGGTAAATCAAAAATGAAACATGAAGCAGCCTCTTTAGCTTGATGATGTGTGGAAGCACCCCATTTATTGCACGTTGGTATAATGTCCTGGGGCAATACAATAATTTGCTCAGTTTTTCCGTAAAAATCTTCGGGATCCGTGTTGATATCATTGTCATCGTTGTAAGTTCGCACGGCGTTGCTTAACACTGGATTTCCCAAAGCAATAGGGGGCAAAACAGTGTGATGTCCTTTTGGAACGTGTTCCATCTTCGGTGGTTCGGTGAGACGCAACTTCTTGAGAATCTTTCGCTTAATCATTTCTACTCGTACTGCTCGTAATGTTGAATCGTCAAGCCCAGATGTAGCACGTGCATTTTGACGACCCGCAGTACACTCTACGCATTCTTCATCTGATTCCTCTCTAGTCGTGAAAGTTGAAGGAACATCAACCTTTGTCTGGCTACCACGAACTGCATTCTTATCTGCTGAAAAGAGTTTGCTTTCTTCATCAGAAGCGGATGCAGCTTGTGACGATAGTTCTGAGAAAGTATCTTGGGGTGGCTGACGACGATGGTGATTTGGATGCTTGCGAGCGGCGACTGCATTCATGTTGGCACCGTAATAGTGTGGATGTGTACCTCTATTTATCAGTGGATACGGATTTCCTAACTCAACTGGATCGCGAATTAAATTGTGGCTAATATCTTCTTGTTGGCTCCTACACAACGAACATATATTGAGCAAAGTGAGAGCACAGGTCGTGGCAATCACGCTTTTAGAAATCAGTCTTCGTACATGCACCATTTTGCAGTTTTTTTTAAACGAGGAAAAAATTGCACTTTATACGAAAACTATTTTGATTACTGCATTAAAATTGTATCGGTTTTCTTGAGGCAAAGTATGATTTATTAGCTCTCGTGCTAAAACAATCAGAATAGCAATGAAAACAATCAGGTGCGCCAAAAGCGAAAGATAAACTTCAATAACTTGTCACTTGAAGAGTGGACAATAAACTTATTTTTTAAAATAAATTGCAGGAGAAGCAGATGAGAAACAAACTGTCTGAGCACTAATCTGAGAAAAGTCCGGAGCTCAACTCAGCAAGTATGTGCTTTATCCAAGTGTTTTATATGCATCATTCTAAACGAGAATGAGAAGAAGGAAAGACAAGAAGAAATGCTCAACAAATGAATCTGGAAAACGACATGTCTTTGTCATATAGTTCACAATTAGACAATACAAGACCAAGTTACTGTCTTAAACGACGGCCTATCTTACAACTTGTACTACACATATCACTGCACAGTACAGCACATGGAACTTCCAAATTCATTAACGAAGAACACAATAAAAGGACAAGCCTACCGACGACGGATGAACAGTTAAAAGTGTATGAGTGTACCTAACATTATTTCCCCTTAGTATTCACTTTGGAAGCATAGTAATTTCAGTTGCACATTATTCATATTGCATACGAGTGTACAATATGTAGCATGATTTTTTATTTAGGTACTGGCTCTACACAATGTTCAGTTATACACTATCCTGAAGATGATTCGACGGGACTTTTAGTGAATCGCCTTTTCCGTTCCGATGGAGTCTGAATTTTTGCAGATGCCGAACTGATAGGGCCAGGTCGTATCTTTAATGAGTTGCGTGTGTATACAAATCTTACAAGTTTACAAACTAGATTTTAATATTTCACAGTAAAATTCCCAATGAGCCTATGTTACACGGAGGTTGTAAATGGTTCCCCAGTTTGTAGCACCCTGAACGATGACGATCAATCTGACGGCAACTGATGTTGATGGCTCGTGGGAAAATATAGCTATAAAACAAGAAGGTATTGTGCTATAGACACTTTAAAGAAGAAACACAAGGAATATAATGATAAATGATGTTACTCCTGTTCCCTGTTCATGTTATGTAGGAAAAATACCTTCTTTACGACGAGTTTTTTTCAATGGGTACTGACTACTGACTACTGGTACACACTTGTGTACGTATATAGTGTATTTACACCAAAGTTGGCTCTATAATGTATTTCACTCGTGTTTTTATTATTCCATTGCACTACCTAGGAATTGATGGTGGTGCAAAAGTCATAATTGCAAGGAAAACACTTATATTCTAGTCTCATACCTATATCAATTTTCACACAAGGAAGAAACCATTTTTGCAAAAATGAAACAGCTTTTGTAGTGACCACAAAGCACGCAACAAAGTGTGTGCAAAAAATGCTTCCAAATCAAATCCGTAAAACAATTCGCTCTGCAACGAGTTGGTCACGTCTTGAAGCACAAGCAGACGTCGGGCAAGATACGCCTGGAAAGAACTTACTTAGAAATCTGAATCTGTTCGTACAATTTACTGCGAGTTCAGAGGACGGTGGTTAGTATGCAAATAATTACCGTGAGCACGCTACTACTACTACATACATATGCATTTCATGGATACGAACAACTAATGGTTGATTACATGTTTGAAATGATGAACTAGTAATTTTGCAATGATGTAAGTAGCTCTGCAGTACTGGACTCATCGAAAGATATTTATTAGTGAACTTCTTAAAGTCAATCCATATAGGCATGATATCATTCTGCAAATCATCTGGTTGGCTTAAAAGCTTCTGAGATGCTGACAAAGCAAGTAGAATGGAACTTGTAACATTTATCATCATCATTATATATCTATCGGCTACATATTCATAATGAAGGGCTTTTATAACTGGGCACCCATATAAAATGAAAACAACATACATCTAACCTGTCCGATATAGGATCAAAAGTCGTGACGTACTAATGGCAATTTATATTGTACGGAGAAAAAAGGATGGGGATGAAGGTGCATGCGATAGTTTTGATTGATCGAAATCACGTGGGTAAAATTCCTCTTGTTGTACCATCCCACTTCTTCAGATTGCTTCCGCTCACCAGCTACCTACCTCAATGTGTGTGCAAAATAAAACTTTTCATTAACATGCAAACAGCGTTGTGCATTCCTCATCCGACTGCAAAACTGTGGATAGATATGTATATTAGTACGGTTGTGTAATTAGTACTTACACCTACATATGTTCACAATTTTAGTAGTTTCCTTCTCAAGATTGCGTAATGGGATTTTTAATAGCGTCCTCGACGATATAATGTTCATTGTCAACAGGAGAATCGAGGTTTGTAATATTTACAATTAGTTATTTCCCTCCCGATGCTCTACATGATGCTTCTTGATGCTTGATTTACATCTTCAGTGTTGAAGTGGATACAAACGTATAAAATATCTTTTGCTTTTTTTCGAAATTCAATTTTGCTCAGTGGCTAAAACTCACAACAGCTAGCTTAAATTATTTTTTACATGTTTATAAAGCTCGTCCGCGCTCCACTTCACGCTGAGCAGTACATATACCAAGTTAGATTAATGTTTCATATAAGCTGAGATCATCTTAACGCTATCAGACGCTGCACTGATCTTGCTGTTGAGAAGTAGCTGGAGAAAGTGACGAGCGATGCAAAGGGGCTTCAGCGAGCGGCTATAAAACAATTGCATAAAAATAAATGTTCTCGGTTTATGGTGGCAGCGGCGTCAGATATGATGCACCGTCGGTCATGGTATAAAAACGATGCATATTTACGCAGACGAAGCATATATTTACCCCTTTCATCGTAAAATAGTATAGTTCATAGTTCACCAAAAAATAAATGCACTCATGTTGTTCATACATGCTCACTGGATTTGGCAAAAAGAGTGCACATTGATATCCGTATGCATGTGTTTCTCATCGTAGATTATCGAAAAATACATGTGTATAGATTTATAGCGAAGGCGGAGGGTAGCACCTCATAAATTAAGCAAATCTTTCAAATGATTATTTTATGTTTTTCCATTAAAACATTTTCCATGAACTGGCACGTTGAAAATTATAACTAAAAATGATCCAGGAGATCAAATATAGCTTTAGCTGTAGCAAACAGAAAATATCATGAATCAACAAGAGTATATCACCTTCAAGAGCGTGCCTGCCTACGATAGCTGATGATGAGACTGGTAGATCAAACACTTGGCCTGGCGTGTTCGATAATCAAAACATTGAGTTAAGTTTTTTACAAAAGGAATGCGCTTCTCTTTCTTCTCTTTTTTGGCGAATATTAATTTAGAGGCTTCTTGAATGAATTACTTTGTTCTGAGATTTTACTAATAAGCTACCTATGTAGCGTGTTTATCTCCTTCCAAAACCTACAGTTTTCCTATGATATTTAGTGAATCTGATTGCAGCCTAATCCTGATTAAACTTGGTTTAGTTGATCTAGATCTAGGTATCTTGGTAGACTGACATATTATAGTGGTTTGTATTTGGAGTCAAAGTCATAATATAATTTAATTTTAATACCTTTTATTGTGCAGATATCACTTTTAAACTACCTTGACATGGATAATCCGGACGTTTTAAGCACTTAAAATGGCATAACATTATCATTTATCATTATCAAGATTTGATTGAGATATGCTTATAGTTAGATTCCACAACATGTATCATGTGTGGGCCTACTGCTTGCGACGTAGCAAGAATATTTCTTTGCTAGTTGTAATCTTCGCTTTATTGAAGTGTTAAGAAATCAATAAGCAGTTAAAATTACTTCCTTGTCTTAGTCTTGTATTAATTGTTTTATAAATAGACATATTTCAAAGTGGTGACGCAGACGCTCACATATCTGTTTAATGTTGCAATGTATATGAAACTGTACCAATTTTGTTTATTGTATTAAGTATTAAATGAGTTAATAGTTATATCATGTTGAAATATGTTCTTTCAGGAGTCGTGTTCGTCGTGCATTTAAAAATTGTTTTGGTGTCATGTCGTCTGGTTTACTGAAAATCACGGCAGTGAAAAGTCTTATCTAATAAAATTAACCTTGATTTTTTATTTAGTAGTTTATCCTTGACGCATTTTTTTGTTCGGAATCTGTACTTGTTATACATTTACCATATAAAATATACAAGCTTTGTTTGCTATGCGCTAATGCGTGTGACTGACTAGACTGAAAATATTCTTCTCAGACTAAAAATTATTATAAAAAGCTCTGGATTACTTCCTAAATAAATGGATTTATGCAAGATTTCTTTGTAAAATGAGATTCTCTCTCTCAGATTTGGGATTTGCTGGAGCAATGAAAACGTAAATTCCCTTCTCGCGATCACCTCTTTTCCCTTCAATTCATGAATGGAATGAATTCCAGATATCACTACTGGTATAAGTGCTCAATTATTTATGAGATCATATAATATTGTATTTTCAACAATTAAGATAAGACATCAGAAGCGTTTATGTCTTTCCAGGGAAAAAATATATATCATATGCTCAATACTCACTAGGCAAAGCAAGCATGGACATAAAAGATGATATTAACAAGGTACAATTGATCATTAATTTATATTACGTATACTCCACTTACGTAGATGGTAAGACGGAAGTACCATTTTCTTCGATTCTCACCATCGGAGGAGCTGTATTTGAGATAAGAGAGTAATTTTGCTATTGTAAAATGCATTTAAATGACATAGAACAATTATCAAAGCCCTCGGAGCGTGAGAGCGAGAGCCAGATCGTCGTCATTTTCATGATTAAAATTTTTATGAATGAGTTTACCAGTTAAATTAGCTCCATGCCCATCACTTTGCTACCCCTATCTTGTTTATAAAAGTCATTGTGATATGATCTCTATTACATTACCAAGAATTTAACTTTCACACTCAACATACCTAATTGGCCATAGGATTACTTTCTGTGCATTAGATTTAGTAAGAACACATGGTCCTAAATTCTACTATTCTCTTTTTAAAGCGCACACTGCAGTTTTCATATGATAAGTTAATATATTCCTGTCATTATCACTAGAATTACAATGTGATATAAATTCATGACTAATACTCGACGTTTCAGGTGTCTGGTAGCACGAGACTGTATGACTGAATGATGACATTCAATTCCCATTGCCATGTGCTCATTTAAACATTTAGCTATTCTCAGAGTTCTTGCCACAACCAAGTTATCGACGCGCGTTTCATGGAAGAATGTAAATTGTAACTTTATAATCATGACGCTGCCCACTTGTTACATGGAAGAAGGTGGAAAAAACTACTTTCCTTGTGGCTCCATGAAATGGTAAAAGAGCCTGTGTGGGAAAGTTGCACACTTTTAGTTCGCATATCCCAGAATGAAATTAGACACTTATAGTTTGTGTAATAAAAATCTTTTTAATGAAACAATTGATGGCTACAATATTAGACCGAATATTTATTAAAATGTATGTTAATATAACACGCCCCATTGTATCATATTATATACCTCATTTGCATACCATACAGTGCACTTTGAGTAAAAATTAACCTTTAGTATTTTACCCTCTGCGAGCTTGACATATCAGGCGTTATTGATTTTTCATAAGTAGACACATTATATGGTTATAATTATGGTTCATTGTATCTTCAATACAGAATATAGCACATAGTCTCCGTCTCTGGCGTATTACGAGTTTGATGAACTTATCCTCGTTAACTACTTGGTCTAAAATAGTTTCCCGACATACTGCCCGCAGGTGTTACGGAGTAGTGAGTACTGAGAATCGTTGTCACATCCAAAAAGGAACGAAAATAATGAATGGGTATCATTTCAAATAGGAATAATGCAGAATAATGCATGTAAAACTGTATACTACTGTGAAGATGAATTTTAGTAAAATGTTTCAGAAATGCAAATTGTCCAGAGTGGTTAATCTATATACAGGCAATCCATACGTTCATAGTTGAAAATTCTTAACTCTGTTTTATGACAGTAAGTTTTAAGTTTTAATTATACACCTAATTTGTTACGATATGCTGACCTTAAAAAACCATTTTGTTGAAATGTCGGAAACACAATTTTAGTACCTATTTTCCATGCTTGATTTTGTCAGTTTATTGAAAATCAGAGCGGTGTGTGGTATATGCATTACACATTTCATTAATAGTAAATGTGTATTATCATTATCTACTAGTTCCTATCAAACAGCAGTGTATTATGTTTTGCCAGCTAGGATTTAGGATGGAGATGTATTCGTTGCTATTTTTCAATGTCAAGGCTGCGATCGGTTAAAGAAACTCATGCGTAGTACTCATCGAACAGTCATCAAGCACATCAAACGATAATAATAATATCAAGATAACTCAAGTTCAGATTTGCATTAGTATTAAAGATGCAAGATAAAAGTGCATGTAATACATAGTACATAGAAAGGTACGCGTGTTTATTAAAATGGAATTTTAGCTGTCACTCCTGTGTTTAATGTATTAAATGTATTTAAACGTTGGTGCAAACCAGCAAAAATGAAAAAAAATACTTACAATATGTGAAGGTTTATCTTATCATTAAGTTCTCTTAAGAATAATCCTACAAACTTAATAAATGGTGGCTGAATTATTTCAGAATTATCTGAATGTGGTGGGATATATTGTGAGACTTTTGCATTCACCCAACTAATATGACAATTTTGAGCACGTGACATGCTGTA
The DNA here is from genome assembly GCA_027743935.1 of Sinodicranocentrus sp. ZH6. Classification (NCBI taxonomy): domain Eukaryota; kingdom Metazoa; phylum Arthropoda; class Collembola; order Entomobryomorpha; family Entomobryidae; genus Sinodicranocentrus; species Sinodicranocentrus sp. ZH6. The sequence continues at coordinate 17,086 of JAHZNA010001229.1, forward strand.
TCAGCGTTTTTAAAACACATTCTAAGCAGAAATGTGTACATAATAATGTAGTTAAATAGTAATTTTATGGGATGCATTTTTCCAAGCTTGAAGGAACCTGACTTTATTCATGTTATTTAGCTATCGTCTTCTCATGATCTTTATTTGATATTGTATGAATAATCGTTAATCAGTACGCAGGAGTGCCGGCTATTAAAACGTTGTCTGACATGTCCCAAATATGTTATCATTTGCTTATAGTCATCTCAGACTATTTTTAGTGGCTAGAATAAGTAATCATATTTTTGTAGAATGAGGCATATATATTGCATTTGTAAAAAATTTGCTCTAATTTGGTCATGATGAGATAATAATAACGTACTAATATATCATTGTCTGGTATTAAAATATTTGCATCAGAAGTACAATATTTTGCATTTATTTAAACCAACAAATGTTTTGCCAAAATTTACAAAGTCATGAATCTTGCCATTACTTTGTGTTTATCTTTTTGAACTATTATATTGGTATGCATGATGCATATTTCATACTTAGTAAACCTGGACACCGGAGAGCTTCGCAGTGGCGATTGTTTGTAACACTAATACGTTTTGACTAGCAATTAAATTAATAGTCATAAATCGCGAACTGCGGTTTGATATGTGATTTAGAAATTGTGGTACGAAAATTCATGACCTAGCATATCTCCTTCCGTAAGTTAGCATGCTTCAATTTATACGTTAATAGTTGCTAACTTTAAATAAATGACTTTCTGATAACAAGAAAGTAGATGTGATTGAAAAGTGAAAGCGAGCAATATGATTTGGTGCGGGCTTGCTGCACGCACATCAGTAAAACTGTCAGTTCTCATAATTTGCTCTGAAGTTTAGTCAATTCACAATTAGAAAGTTTAATTCTAAAAAGTCAGGAAAATCAATAAATATATTTTATATTAAGCCAATTGCCGTATTTGATGTGCCTGTCAGAATGATATTAAATGGACCTTTTGTTCCTTCTAACCGGTTGCGATAATGTACGATATGTTTGCTTTTTTCAAAACAAAGTTTCACCAAAGTAGCCTACATTATATGAGACCAAATTGAGGAAATATAAGTTTATAAACAATTTGAAGGGCACAACGTGTTAAGTATACTGCTAAACAAGTACTGGCAAGGCTTGGCAAATTATTGAAATTTTTGACAGGGAAAGTCGTGTTATTGATATCGTTCGATAAAAAGAAATACAATGAATCTTTGACAGTGAGTGAGAGATATGAACGAAAAATAGCCATACGGGTGAGACTAACCTGATAGTCACATGAATACTCGGGTGATGAGAGATATGTTTGGAATGATTTAGTTTTAAGTCATCGATTAAAAGACGAAAAAATTTATTTGCTGGTATTGCTTAAATGAACAAAAAAATACAAAACTAAAAAACAAATACAAAAATAGCTGGCAGTTACTTATTTAAATCTATATAATACTTAGAGCGCTTCACAAAAGTTGCGATTTGCCACACATTTCTTTACTTTTTCATGTTTGCCTGTACTTCTGTACTTTAAAGATATTGTTAAAATGCTAACCTACACAATTTATCCAAGAGTATACACTGGTGTGGAGTCTGAATTTCTTTAAATCATATACTGTCAAAATTATTGACAGTGGTGGAGGAGAGACAAATATAACATTTTATTGCATATAAATAATATATCTAGAAGTTAGTTTTTTCCTGTCGCCTCGTCGACGTACTCGGGAACGTTGAGATTCTTAGGGATCTTAACATAACCAAAGAGATGATGGAAGGAGACGCAGTACACTGAAAATAATGTGATGTTCATTAAAGAATATGTCATTCTATTGAATCAAAATTAAACTATTTGTGAGCCCTATTCTTACCAACCTGATAGGTAATCAATGTCGTTAACTGTAATGTCAGATGGTAAAGTGAGCTCGATATCTTGCTTATCGTATCCTGGAATAACTTCATAGCCCCCATTTTCATCGGGAATTTTTCTCCCCTTCACAATAGCCGCAGAGTCCGTTGGAGTCCCTAAAATATAATGGTTGATTTATATTAAGTAATATGACATTTATATCTTATAACCCTTAAAATTAGGAAATATTATATCTCACCCTTTCCAACCCAGAAGAAAGCGTCTGGACCAGCACCATCATATGAGAATGACTTGATTGAAATAGTTCTCGTATCCTTAATAATAATTTCTCCCGAAGAAACCTTATGGGCTAATTTCACAAAGCCGGAAGGAATGGAAACCGGTGCAGGAGCTTCTTTGGCAGCTCGAGTTTTGCTCTTGAGCTTTGCTCCATTTACGGTAATGACTACTACCACTAAAATTGTAAAATATTTTAAGAACGCCATTATTCTAAAAAAAATACTTGAGAAGTTGGATGGAGATTTGTTTTCAAAAGTTTTCCTAGATTTATGGGCGTGACGGTAGTTTTATTTGGGCGAAAATCTTTTGATGTTAAGGTCGAGCAAGAAGGAAGACAAGTCTATGGACGAGTGCGACTCTCCGTTGCAAAATTGCAACTGATTGTAAGTAACTTGAGGAAAGCCCTACTTATTTCGAATGTTTGAAAGGTTTCATGCCTAAGCAAACAAGGAGCTTGTTAAACACTATTGGCTCATTGTCATCATTGTTAAAGCGATCTCACTGTTATTGCACGGTGAAACCAACAGAGAACCAGCGAGGACAACAAAAATGAAATTGGAGATGTGGTGCATTTGATTAAAAAATATATTTTATGTGGACGACTATTGACACATTACAACTACAACATAGCCCCTGCCCCGTTGATGACTCGACCGAGGTGATTGAATTAGGTAGTAGTGGTCCGTGGCCAGAACACTACACTATCATTTTTACAGTTTGTAGCCGTTTTATGCATACACTTTTAATCAGTAGACAATACAAAGTGCTACAAATGTGAGAAGTTGGCTTGCTCTCCTTTCAGTTATATTTAAAAAGCTTTGCATACACGCATGTACAATGAAAATCGCACAAAGCCTCTCTTGCTTGTATTGATTGTTTCAACAGTGACAACGATAACAATCCTGAATTGAACGTATGTAGACAGTCGTTTTAGATTGTTACAATTTTCCTTGGTTGCAGCATACTCTAACTATAGTATCTTGTCTAGAGACTTTGCATGAGATGAATATGCATTTAGCCAAGTAGGATGGCATCATAATGGTTTGCATGATGCTATGAAGTTGCCTGTATCCAATTTACCTTTTCCTTTTGTCCCACTTGATCAACTCGACATGAGTTCCCATTATCAAGTCATGCTGCTGTGTGGTGGAATCAGAGTTACAAATCGTTGTTGCAATGCCGACTTTGGGAGAGAGAGAGAATTGAGCACATTACCCTTTTGTCCATGGAGTGCAGCTTTCTGTAGCAAAAGTGGTAATGAATGTGTAACTGTAAAAAATAAACAAATAAAACAAGAAGCGCATTCATAGCAGCAAGGGACGATTATGATATCCGGCATCTTAAAATTAAAGATAGCATCTCTGAAATGGAGTGTTTAGTGTTGCAATCAAATCATATGTAACTTTGCTCATGGTTTTGTCCCTTTATTAAAGTCATAAAATGTACGGTATGTACACTTGATTGGACAATTGTCCTACTCTGAATTTTCGATTGTCAATTTATTTGTATGCTATTAAAAAGCTGATTACGATGATTCAATAGATTTGTGTCAGATATCACAAAGTGCATATTAAATTGCTGATTGTTGTACTCAGGCCGTGCTACAACTGCAATTCTATTGCCGCAGGGGTTGCATCTGGTTCAGCAACATTTTGAACATTGATTTCATTGCAATGAATAAAAACTGCTTTGATTGATCTTCCACTTGTTATTAAAATAAGAATCACGCCAAAGTTAAGGGCTGTGAGGTACAAACAAACAGCATGCACTTCTATAGGCACACTTAATCCTTATGGTTTCATAGTATTTTACTTAAAGATCATGCAAGCTCAAATGTCGTTAGCAAATATTTTACATTACATACACGTGGTCAGGGATTTAATTACACGTCTGAAGTAGGTATTCATTGAAAAAGAATGCAATAAGAAACTATGTGATAACACGGAATCTAGGTTTGCCTTGTTTAGACTGACAAAGTAAGTATATACATACCATTTCAATTAAATAATGGAGAAGGAAACAAAAAAAATCGGGGCAAGGAGCTATTCATAATTATTCAAACTTATTTCATTGATTCATAGTATGCACACCGTAACCAAATCATGAATATACAATAATGTGGTTATCAATGAATATAAAAGGGTTACAGGAATCACCATTTTCCCCAATCATCTTTAATAGTATCACTCAACTGTAGGCCATTTATTTGTCACAAAATTAGTAAAGGGGCTTATTTGCATTCTAGTATGCGTTTGCTAACAATTCATGACAAAATAAGCTATTCATTATAACCTTACCTTGTACAGATTTAATGAGCTAAAGTTAACTGAATACGTTTTCTTAGGATCGAAACAAAATAGAAATACAGCTCGGTATGTTTACTTTTCAAAGTACAAAATGAATGTACTTGTCTAGCTCATGTCAAAATCCACGAAGGCTTTCATTGAAAGCATAAACCCTGCAAACGCTTCCTTCTTGAATTCCTATAATCCGCTATAACGGCTTCGTGAACAAAACAGATGTAACAAAACTGCAGTTGATAGAGAAAAAACTTGCCCTTGTGAATGACGTAAAGCACATTTGTGAAACTCAACTGTGACCTGCACGGCCGTGTGGAAATGTGTAATGCACACAAGGAATGAAACGTAGTGGTGAACACTTCATTTGTTAGGAGTGGTGTAAAACCTCTAGCTAGTTGGAAGGAGATAGGAGACAACTAGTGAAATCGGGAACGCATGGTCCAAGAGATGTTAGAAGCAGACAGGCGGGGCAAAATGTCCCGTACAACCTGCCCATTGGTTTCTCCAGGGCTGAAGAAGCGGAGAAATTTTACAAGTGACTGGATCCTACAGATACAAAATACGGGAAAGAATAGCGCGCATATGTATACGTGAAAGTAGAGTTGTTACATCCACCAGGAAAGTAATCCAACCATCCAACAGCACGGAAAAGGATTCCCTCTTTTTTCCTCCTTCATATTGGCTTTCCACTATCAAACTCAGCATCGTGTGAAATAGCATATCATATGTGTAAAGTAGAGTATCTGGATAGCGCTCGTAGGAAAGTAAATGCTGGAAATGTATGAACATATGAACACCATTTGTGAAAAGAACACGAGCATTTCGCTTTTTTCTTTTTGCCTTTTACTTGCCTAGCCATTCCCTAGTTGGAAGAAAGCATCCAGTGGCTATCCTTCCGGGGTTGTTTTAAGCCTTAGCCAAACGCAAGCCTTTATTAACCGACATGCCACAATAAGAAAGCGCATAAGATATCTGGTCCCTGAGTAGTAAATGACTGACTGAACTAATCTCCGAAACTACACCACTCCATGGATCACAACTTTTGATACGTGGACTATTATTTCGTACGTAGAGCATCAAAAGGTTTTTTTCAACAAAAAGTCTCCGACCACTCAGGAAAATAAAAGTGACGCTTCCACTTACTACTGTAGTGAATTCACGAACTCGTTGATCATCATCACCACCTACAACTTACAAACTTACGTTATGATAATGGTCCGGGTTGCCTGGACCTAGTCGAGAAGTTTTTTGTGTGTATAAAAGTACAAACTAATCAGTGTATATTTGTGTGTAAATGAGACGTTGTTGGGAAAGTCAGGAAAAAAATAGTGGGTAAAAGTCTACAACTTTTATTTCCGTGTTGTTTCTCTTTCGCAAGATAAACCTTTTGTCTTGGAAGTCAATCATCATCATGTTTTTGTCAGTTGATTTCTGAATTCACCGATTCCGACCAAAACGTTAAATTTTATTATAATTCGAGTGTACTTAAAGTCATATTTACACATATTCTCGCATATGAACAGTAGTGCGATGGATTTTGACCAATATTAGCAAAGTAAGGGAAAGACTGGATCAAGTGCAATGTGTTTGAACTATTCTTGAAAGAAATGGTTGAGTTTTTAAACCGTAAACAATCGTATAGTTAACTTCAAAGCTATCTGAGACAATTTGTGCTAAGAAACTTCGAAACAGTTTTTTTATCGCTACCGTACATGACAATGTGTGCAGCACTAGTTGGTGGTGGAGCTGGCGAGTCAACCATGGGATCTCCATCAACACATCATCCGCATGCAGCATTTACAGCCATTGGACTTCGAGGTTCAATGCCAGGTCAACACGGCCCTCCAGCAATTCCTCCAAATAACAATGGACCCAGCATTCCACCCGACCTTAACAGACCAGAGCCTCCTCCTGACGTTCTGCTAGCCCTTTTATCAAGAAATAGAGCTCTTGAAGGTATGACAAGAGAATTTAGACAAGTTTTGATGATTTCCGTACGACTTTACTCAGATTCTATTTAACTTTATTTAACCAACACTCTACAGACTCCTAGCAAACAAACAGAGAGCGTTATCGAGTTAGGAAGTGCATCACCTCATCATATATTCCATCGTCACGTCACAGTCACACATTTTCACATGCAATAATATTCACAGTCAAAAGCAAGTTGAGTCTTGTCCCATGACTGTAATTCAAGTTTTATGCGATAAAAATCTAATCTAGTCACAGCAAGTAGGCGAAACATAATGACATAAAGATGCAGATAATTTATCATGCAAACCAGCAAAAAGCTGCAGCACCATTACCAGCAGGACCCGATTGCAGTGTGTGTGCATGTACATACATCTGTAAGATCTGTATAAAACGTAGACTCATTTTTCATTCATTTTATTCTTTCCTTTTTATGTATGTAACTGCTTCTCTCTCCTCTTTCAGTATCATTATAATTTAATTATAAGAAAGCTAGGGAATTACACATGCCCTCGTGTATTGCTTCTCTTATTCTGTTCGTTTCAGTCACTTAACTTTTTCGAGAAGGGAAATGGGAAGTGTCACCCTCCTCTTCAGAGTGTACGACTATTACAAAGCATTTATCATGTGTGTTTCCCAGATTCAATTCCCTGTTGTGATTGTGCTTTTCGGCGTGCTTGGCAAAAATTGGGCAACTCACACAAAGTGTTGGTAGGCTTCCCACAGAGAGTAAATCAAATTATAATAAAATTAGAAATGAATTATGCCCTATGACCTGTGAAGCCACCCGTATACCCAACTAAAATTAAGGTTTGACTGATGTATAACGAAGCTTGCATCTTGCATGTTCCTCTGAAGTACACATCGTATGACTTTATGCGTGCTAGAGTATACCTAAACCCTTCTCATTCATTTATCAAAGATGTAGAGATCAAATACAAGTTTTTGTTCTGTCCCACATTTTTGCAGAGATACGACTTTTGTTTGACTCAATGGTAACATTTTCAAATATTGACACCAACAGAAAAACACTTGCAAAAAATGTTGATGAAGGAATAGTTTTACCATTGCTTCAGATTCAAGTGGGCATTGGTTGCATGTTTCTCTGCATTTTTAGTTTTGACAGGTCGAGCTCATAAACATCTGATACAAATAAGGACTCACATATTCACACATGACGCCTGGTATTATCTCCCTTTTGAAAAGAGTCCTGAAAGGATTGTATGAGTGTACGTTTATTGACTACAAAGGAAAAGTATTAGTGTGGCCGGAAAGGGGCCACGTGCCGAAACGTCTGCACAACCATCTATATCCAGAAGTTCGTAAGGGCCTTTGGAATGGTACCTATACACCCAACCAATGTTTTCCTAGTCTGATTGTAAAAACATTTTGGTTCTACCATTTCCGCTCCCATGCTTGGCATTGTGTTCACATGATAAATACAATCAATCCTTTTGACTGAAGTATATATGTAGTACATGCTAATAATTATAATCCCAATGGTTTTGCTTCATTATGCATATCATAATATCCTGTGCCTTTTTCTAAAGCCTCCTTGTTACAAGTAGGAGTTCATTCATAACACTTGCCATTTTCGACGATCACTACATGATTCAGATGATCAAGACCATCCTTTTTCAGTGCACACGCTCATCAGCTGCCGTACTTCATTATTATTCCATTAGAAATTTCATAACTGCTTGTTAGGAATCTACATCATGACATCACATTTTACAGTTTTCACACAATCCTACCAAAACAACGTATGCCTTTTGTTCGACGGAAGAAGCACCCACAAGATAATTGTTATTTTTCACTTTGAACGATGCGAGCTTGATGGACGCTAAGTTCAGGGTGAAAATTTTAGATTTTTTTTTAAAGTTCAGTTTTGAAGATTTTAGCAGGGCAATAGATTTGGATTGATGTGCTCTGATGGAATATCACATTTCGAAGTTTTCATGCATGATTAAGGAGAATCGTGGTTTGGTTAACATTTTATTATACATCACAGAACTTACAACTTTATCCAAATTTTGCTGGGTAAGCAACGACGACGACTGGTCTGCGAGGATGAATGATGTACACTCATAGTTAACGTTTACATGACTTTAGCGACGTTTCAGTCCACAAGCTCGTTTGAGACAATCTATTATTCATAAAACAATACCCCATTTTTCATACCCATACCATGTAACTTGTACCCTAGGGAATTGGTTTACGTTCAACAAACCCAGTGTGCTAGTCGCATTGCACGCACGCTACAGAAGTCATTCGTTTTTCTCGTAAAAAGCAGAATATCTAAGACAGTAAATAAGTTGCAGTGAGTCATTACTACGAGCAGTCCATTTATATTAATGTGGATATTTTACAAGTCATTTTACGTTCTGCTTGTTGTCATCTGTCTAGGCAAGTTTCTAATGTTGAAGACAGAGTTTCGAATGGATTTGCTATAAAGTTTATTTGGCATCGTGTTTATATCTATTAGATGAAGTATTTTTTGAGCATATTTAGCTGCTTTAATTCCTGAGCTCACAAAATTTAAAGGGTAGAGTAGAGAATTTTTGTAGAATATTAGGTTTTGGCTGAAGAAACATGATTGAACCTCAACTCAATAATAGGAATTTTACCTCTATAAAATAGAATAATATTATAATTATCTTCAATTTTTCTAATTTTACGATAATTTCGATAGTCCTACTTCGATGTTATAAAATTTGTCACTTTTAACCCTGATGAAGAAAAACAGAATTTTTCGAAAGCTTGGTTAATTTTTAATAAATTATTACCTAATTCCACTTCAATTCCCGTTTTAAGGAACTTACCTCATTAGGTAGGACGTTAACGCGACTGTATGGCACACGTGCAAAAGGGTGTGCATTTCATGTAAAGCATTTCAAAAGTCTAACAAATGAGCTGCATACTGTATTGTCATCGAACGGAAACCATTCTCAATTCATGTATGGGGCAAAGGGCAACAGGTGCTTCCGGGTTTTAATTTTGATGCACGTTCCCGAGAGTTTTATTACGTATTACAAAATGCAAAAGAATAAAAAAAGATTCACACTTCAACACTTCAAAATTTGTATGTTAAAGAGTTACGACGAACAGACGCAAGCGCATGGTACTATAACCGGGGAAATGTTTCTCCGATAAACACGTACCATTGAATACAGCATACAGCTTAAGAAAAAAGTAGTCCAAGCAAACAATAACATAGGTACGCATGAATAAGAACGTGTTTCAAAAGTTGAAAACGATGAACTACGCATGAAGTTTCAATGGGGTAAACTACGATGTAGCTAATAATTGTCATGTTATGCTTACTATTAAGCTAATTCCACAAGGCCTTGGAATGGAGTCATATATGTACCCATAGAATGTACCTCCATGTATGTACCACTTGTACTATCTTTTACATTGAGCTATGATGATATTTTATGATGAATTTGTTTGAAAAGGATTACATAAGGATTGAATGAATAGGCTAACATTTTAATCAATGCGAACATGTTTTGGAATAGGTTCTTTGCTTTTCTTCAAAAATCACAATTATTATTCAGTCTCAATAAAATTGTTCGTCCATTCGTTTGACGAATGGATGTATTTTGTCATGATCACATACAAACGACTATTATTAAAATCCAGTACAATGTCTGAATGTAATATAAAGAGCCTGTCATTTCACATGATAAAATATCACTACTGTTTACAGCTTCATTTATTATTTTCTTTTTCTGGGAGGGGAGACTAACATGCAGAGCTCAATATTTCAATCCAGTTTCTTTTTTAACATCGTTCAATCATCAATTCAACCTGGAGGGAAAACGCCCACTTGAGTTTTCATGTTTTTGTTGATATTTTTAATTTAAACTGAAAAGAATCCCATGCCAAACATATGAATGGGATATAAGGTGCAGCTGAAGACTTTACTTTAGCCGGTTGAATACTGAATCGATTTTTAATTTGGGTTCCTTGATTAAACTTTAATAGAACACGATGCTTGTGGCCACCGTAGAAGTTACAATGCGCCACGGAATGTGTGGTATTGTACACGAAGAGACGAATCCCTCACAACTTATTCATTTGCCTCCTTTTGAGTTTCTTTGTGAACAAGAAAATGATTGAAAACCCCATTTCATGGAAAATACATTGATTTCATGGATTTTTTGTGCCTCTAAATTCGTCCTTAAAAGCATTCATCTATTGTGGCATGACCCATCATATCCTTGATTGGACAACAAACGATGTAAAGTTGAATTACTGTCGAATAGAAACTACCTCTCACATTTACGCGACGAACTATATAGCAACAAAAAAGTTAATTTTGTCTGAAATCGTACTCAAGCCTGAAGTCATTTCTGGATGACGCAAAACGCTTCATACGATTCTGAGTTGGTTAGGTGTATTTTTCTGTTGGAAACAAACAACTAAAGCATGATGTTCACAGAATGGAAGACAAAACGTAGATAAAAATACACAATTTTAGGTTGCTCATTTCGATGACCACTTTACTTCGTTAATTATTCAGACGAACTTGGGTCTACTCATCACAGTAACACACATTGTTACTCAAAGTAATTAAAATAGTTTCAAGGAATATACATAAAACTTACTTTTTGTTCAACTGCAACTTTAGCAGTTTAGCATAAGGACTCAGAACACACTGACTCTTGTTGTACCTTTGTATATTTCGAGTTATTTTTCAATCTTACCCCAGTTTTACCCGTTTATTGCACGCTGGATTCATGAATTTATAAAGTAACATTATTTCATCACTGCTTTATATCAAATTAACTTCCTTCTGGTTCTAGTCTCTGAATGGAATTACCCCTGGATGGCGAATTAGTGATTTTAACACAAAATTGAAGTTGAAATATTTCGCGTTCATAAACATATAAGTAGGTAATCAATCGCAAATCGCAACGTTCATACACTCAAGCTCACTTAATAAAATGAATGGAAAATGCAAGTTTTTTTAAAATGCTTTCTGAAATTAAACATACGAAGTTAATTCGGTTGTATTATGAATTTAGAATATTTTGAAGACCTCCAAGTTAGTCACCACAAGTAATATACTCGTGCAAAGTTTGGCATATTTTCAATAGAGACATACAGTAAGTATGCTGTTCGCTGAGTTCAATAACATAAAATGATCCCGTTTCTGTATTCAATTCTTCCCTTTCCTCACCCATAATAATTTGAACAGAAGCTGACAGAAGGGACCACTACCAGCTTAGAGCAAGCTCTTAGCTCTTCTAGTGAGCGAGTAAATGGAGTAAGGGACGATTTGTATGGCTTGACTTTTACAGACTTTTACTCCAGCGTGTCATTATCAGCCATATGTTTCAATATTTTTACGGTCCTCTCTCCTCGCATTTGCACACATCCACGAAAAGTGCCCAAGTATGGAAGCATGACCGGCTTTGAATTTGAGGGTTTCTGTATCTCGTGTACAGCGTAATAAATAAATGGATGCATGCAAACCAGAAATCTGATGATGATCTCCATGAATTTATTGTAGGTTGTGGCTGTGACTAATAAAGCTTGTTTGGTCAGCTAGTGGATCTTGCATATAAAATGGAGCAACCTTAATTTATTTCACGAATATCCTGGTCCCTTCAAGCAAGCTCTTAGTCAAAATTTGTAATAATCAGGACATCTCACTGTACTCATCTTTATTTGCTAAGCTTGGGAGATGGAAAGGATCAGGAAAATCGTATTTGTCCTGAAACACAATAAATATCATCATTCATGAGACACCCTACAAGTGTTACAGACTTTAATTCACTTACATCTCATGTTGGAAAGCATTATTATTCATTGTCCGAAAGCGGCAGAAGCTGAACAAAATTCTTTTATGGTCATAATATGCGGATAGGGTTTAAAGGCTTTGAGTTCATTGTCATTGTAATCAGTGGTTGACATGAGGCTTGTCCACAGGTGATTTATGGGAGTGTATATGCATATTATTTGGTGTACTTTAAAATATTACACCATGAATATTATGACAGCACTGTAGAAAATCCTCCTAATCCAAGCAGCCCATCACCAAAACTCTTAATGGTGAAATGTCAATATGACTACTACCAATCTGTTGAATTTAGTGAAACTTTAATGGCACGGATTTTAGCGTGTTTTACATAAAACTTTATGAAAATTCAATCCATCTTCAAGGGAAAAATAATCGAGGATATTTATTGACAAAGAAATGGAGTAAGAAAGTAAATGGAGATGAGTAGTGGCTCGAGTTAGAGGGTAAAAAGCGACAATTTAGACTCCGGAAAAATCCGAGAGGTTCTAGCAAGGAAAGAAAATGTTGAGAAAGGGCCGAACCGAGGAATTCGGGTTCCTCCCTGAAAATGGCAGTGAGCTAGATAGAAAGCCATAGACTCACTATACAAACTTATACACACTGCTTCCCTATTTCAACCACAGACGAATGTCCACAAGAAGTGAAAAGGAAGAAACTGAAACTTGAGGGTGTTTTACATAAGGATGTACATGCCTACATACATATTTTTCTAGTTCTAGATATTCCACTTAATACACCCTTACTATCCGGGTGCTCATATCCGTTTTCGAACAGACATATTTTATCTATTTGCTGAAGAGTCAGTGCCTCTTTGCAAAATGCCTGAAGAATAAAATGGATTTAAAAAAAGTGTATGTAGTTGTACGATGCTTACAGAAGCGAAAACACAAATATAGAGTAATGGAAGTAGTCTCGTTGAAAGCAGATTTTTTCCCTCCATCTCCAAAAAATTTCTTTGGAAATGTATACGTGTCTGTAAAAGAGAACCTTTTCACAATGCTCATCCCATCATCCATGTACACATTTACAGTTTTTGTGGCTCTCAGCTCGAGTTGTTGGATATGTAAATAAAGAAAATGTGCGCTTCGTGTAAACGTACAAGATAGGAAACGTGTAGAGAAAGAGGACTACTTTTCTACATTGTTGTGTAATGCATATAAAAGGTTGTAGTGAAGGAACCCACCCACTTCAATCTTCTTGATTAGAAACAGCGGGGAAACTCGAGGGTGTCGAACACTCCGCTTCTTACTGCTTTTTCTGCCTTTCTTCTGCTTTTACTTGGCTGCTCAGATAGATACACCATATCAATAGTATATAGAGCTTGATATGAGAATTATACTGGTACAAATGCTCAGAGCCATTAACAAAAAATATGTTCAACTTTTTCTCTCTCTAACTTCCATCCATTCCATGTCTATTATATTTTAGGTACCGACTACTCTCGGGTATGAGTGAAGAGAATACTTTTTTTTATCAATGTGTACGCATTACAATGTATAAAACTTTGTAAGGGTATAGGACTACATATTATGCATATTTACTGCCGAGTTTGACTTTTTTCAATTGTCATCACTCCACCGCGTTGAAAGGCACATTTTAAAAAGCTTTCAACAAGAGTCGTAGTCTAGTCATACATAATCCCGTTCATTCGCCGAGAGCTTTTTGTATGTAAAAGCTGCGTATAATTCATAAAAGCAATTCATTTGTAGACATTTACCTACAGAATTGAGTCTTTGAATGTTCTAAACATTTGGAAAAATGGAGGGTCCTTTTACTCTAGTTATGATTTAAAAACGGAAATGCTAATTTACACTATTAAAATAATGTATTTCTCTGGCATTGTGCCGGCCTTGCACAAATCTTTACACACTGTAAGAACTCTGTATACCTTCACATGCGTTTAGGAGAAATGGGCAAAATGGGCTTTGTAAACCTGATGTAGTTTAGGGCCAGATCAGTTTGATGGTTTATTCAGAGTAAGTGCGTTCCACTAGATAAAGAATGACTCTCTTGTTTTCTAGAACATGCATCTAAAGTTTGCATAATTCATGGAATGACTGTAGTCAAAATGTCAGATCGATCATTTTCCTGTGGATCCCTTGGGACTTGAAGAAAGTTGAAGTCTTGTTTGCTCCAAAAAACCCCAGACAAGACTGTCGTGTCGTGGATAGCGTTGCAGTAACTGTGCTTCTTCCGTTGCATCAACCCTGCAACCAGTTTTTGGTTTGTGCGGTTGTCGGCCAAAACAAGAAAGATAGGGTTTTGTTTGCGGTTCCCCAGTTTAGTTCGTAAGATTCTTCTCATATTTTATCACTAGGAAAGTAAACATGTTTCTTGTGCACCACTCCAATGTTTTAAGTTTTCGACGAGAAAACTCACCACGTTTCCTATGTATGCTTGTGAATGCAAGTTTACAATTCATGTTTTCAATGGACATTACCTTTTTTATTCTCCACGGACAAGTGCAAGTTTCTACCTTCAATGATTTCACAAGGACACACAAGCAGTCAGAACAGAACGGGGATAAAAAGAATGGAGAAAATTTTCCACAAAGACCATCGCTTTTGTGAGCTGCTGTTATCATGATTATATATTGCTAGCTGAAAACAGCAACTGAAGGAGTTTAGCTGACTCAATGGAAAGAAGAGAGAGAGAGAATGCTTTGTGTCAGAAAAGATAATCAGAAAGTGAAATGCAGGCCATATGCAACCCTATACGCATCACGAAACTCTGAATTCTGACTTCAGAGAAGAAACTTGCATGCACAACAGATTCATTCACGGTTTCCTATACATATGCTTAATATCCGATACTAACACTATGTCAGAGCTGGAACATAAAGGGCTGTTTTTGTTGTCGGGAAAAGTCATTAGACTAATGACAGCACCGAGGGGTTTCCTCCGTTGCATTGATCTGCACCGGAAAACTAGTCATGTTGTGAATAAACGCTTACAAAACTACCGCACCGTGTTTTAAGCTGTCTAACTTTTGCAATTCTACTGTTAGCTGGTGTGTTGTCCACTATATTTCTAGAATTACTATAGCGTACATATGTTGAATTGATTATTATTTTGAAAAATAATTCTCAGTCGCCCAAGTCCTGAATCAATTAAAGAACATTTTTATCGACGTTTTAGCTCGTTTTTGATGACATTGCACTGAAATGTTTCTAAAAATGAATTTCTCCTTCTACAAGCTAAAAAGCTCTGAAAATTTCCGACTACAGGCACATCGTAACCGTAATGATCAATCTTTGATTCTGCAGCACTACCTGTGATCAAATGGTTTCCAGCCATGCATGATATCAGGTGATAAAATCTCGCCTCTAAAAAGTGAACAGATGAGCAGGAACTGCCCATCGTACATCCATGCAAGATCAAAGATTATGTTGGCAAGTTTCCCCTCCTTGCACGCATATGGACAGTATTATACTTTGTGTAAAGGTAATACTTTTTCCTGGAAAAGTGGAGCAAAAGTTGAATATCACTTTAATACATTTTTAGTCAACCGTATATAGCAGGACTCATTTAATAAATTAGAAAGTTATTACATTTTGACGATATATTCGTACTTCCGACTTTGTGTGTAGGGTGAATCCAGTAAAACGCATTCACCGCCACCAGGTAGGTTAATATTTTATAGAGTTAATGGAAACCATTTGGGGGGAATGCATGTTGTTTGGGGGAGACGAGCATTATCATTGTTGCATGCTTTCTGCTCCATTGTTCTCGGGTGCGGCATGCATACGAGCTTTTTAAACAAATGTTTCTAGTTTATGGTGTATGATATGCTTGAATGGTCACATCCAGCTTTTTTCCAAGTGTCCAGCCTTTTCCTTTACAAGTAATAATCCCTTCTGCATTTAAAAGCTCGTTGCGTGATCTAGATAGAACCTACCCTAATGTGTTGAAGGGTTATTATCTGATTGAAAAGTTGCGTTGTGTAACACCTGTTCCTCTTATTGCTAGCACGAGTCAAAAAAAATTACGTCATGCTCATATGAAAACATGAATTCGGATTTAAACTTAACATTTGTAATCGCAACGTTTTCCTTTTTCGGTTTTGAGTACTTACCAGGTATTCTTGATATCAAGATGAAAAATGAATGATAAATTTTATAAAACCCTTAACACGAATTAAAAGGATGAGTTTTCTGGGATATGGGGCAAACGTAGACTGTCATCTATGCAGAAACAATCTGAAAGATGTTGCGACTTGCATAATCTCTTAGTCGGATCTCACTTGTTGATGGAAAATTAGCGTAGCAAAGGGACAAACACGGAATTCCAGAGAGAGAAAAGAGTGATATAATAAAAATAATGCAGTTTGTGAAAAGAACTAGTCATGCTTCTCTAACATGTCACTTGAAGCAGACAATGAGATAATCAAGCAGCTAAGTGCCATGAACATTATAACAAAGTCCCAATTCCCCTGGATGCTAGTAGTATAGTCCGGGTGTAAACATTTAAAAAAGTTTGTCAAGTACCCTCATCGTTGAATTATCATCGCTTAAATGACTTGCTCCCCTTTCTTCCCTGAGGATGACTTTGTTAATGTATTTTGTCGTATTGATGTTTTATCTTTAAGCATATCATCCTCTTCATTCATTTGTTTGCGCATATGACGAAGCTCAGTTGTAATAAAATAGATGAGTGTATACAAGATATAAAAAATTGTCCTCTTGTCCTCAGTCCCTACATTTGTCCTCGGTTGCCACTTGAAATAATCCGACTAACATGATCAAACAAGTATATCGTAGGGAAATGACAAAGGAGTCCCGTATTGACTATCTTTCATGGTGTGGTAGGGTTGGATGGGATAGTTTGGAGTTTACTTTGACTTCATTCATTACGTTTCGATGTGTTTGTCATTTGGGAAAGTTGATGATACGACTTATAAAAGTAAATATTTCAAGTGGGTTTTTCTTTAATGCAGATCATCTTTGTAAAAATGTACAAAACTTTCTATAAGCCATGTACAAAGTTTTAGGTGGAAATTTTTTTTGAGAATTTTAAGTTACGAAACTAGCTATTGATTTACTGTTTTTATTTATAAATGCATACCTAACTTGTTAACTTGCCATTCCAAGAGTTAGCTACAACCTGTCCATTCATTTAGGAGTTGGTATATAACCCTGATTGACAATTGGAAATGACACGTGACTGACACACGACACACATCTCCGGAAGCATTTCGAAGCCTTGTTGAGTACACAATGAACCCTTTGAAACCACCATTAAACCACACTCCACACCAGTGTTTTCATACAGCTGAACGTCAGCAAAACGTGGGCTAGTTTTGGAAAATTCTTCTTACTTTCTATGGGAAAAATATTATGGTCCTTTGTGAAAAACGTAGCATACATGTCCTTCATTTATATTGTTTATAAAACAGCACATTGCCGAAGGAGTAGCCGTATTATATAAATATTTAGTTACAATTACTTAACACAATTTGTATAAGCTTTGTTGAAAGGGTGGACTGAAGGTGTGCCTTCTGCATAATTTCTTGGGAAAGTGTGTCCTGCACACGTCCACAAAGCATGCATGACTTCCTTATCAAAATAGTGCTGTATAGCTCCACGCGTTTTAACTCTAACCTATGCTGTGAAACCAACCCTCCTCGTTTGTCTTTTCACCGTAAAAAATGTTTCCGACAGAGGATAAGCGGATGTGAGACTGAATAAAACCCATTTAGATTTCCTGGGAACAAGCAGATTACCCGTTGACAATGAAATACAATCACAATGATATAAAGTTTCACAGGAAATATGCTGAAATTTGAAGATTATTAATCATCTGTGGTACATATTCTTAGCTAGATAATACAAGACAGTGTTATTGACTTACAATTTTTGTTCCTATATTTTAAACATATATGTATTACACTATGTTTTAGTTTATATTATTATTGGCGATATAAAAATTGATGGAACAAAGAAAGAATATTTAGGGACCGAAAAGTCAGTGATTCCGTTATTTAAGCAATTCTCTAAGGATTTAATATCGTAAAAGAAGTATAAATCCAGAACTCTGAAAAAGTGCCACGTATGTTCATTTCTAGAGTACAAACTACAGATAGGTAGTAAAGTAACATGTTGCAATCAAAAGTAAATTCAAGAGTAAACGGCTTTTCTTCTTCGTATTTTCATCTGTCTAAAATTTGTATGCAGTGTTCCAACATTTTCCCCTTTTCTTTTGTTTCTCCAATTTTTTTTCACTTATCCACGTTGCATATTATGAACCATTCTTTTCTTCTTTTCCTTCCAGCAAAATCAGGGATTCACAGGAGGCTGAAAGGGGAAAGCTGAAAAGAAAAGTAAGAAAGTTTTTTTTAAAAAGAGGAGGGCTGGGAAAATGGTCCCACCAGAGAGAATCCATAAGCTTTGTACAGCAGATAAATGAACTATAAATTGAATCTGAATCCCTGCGAGACCCCATACTGCGTAAATTCGAGAGAAGAGATACCAGTGTAAGCATTAGGTTGGAGAAATAAGCTCGCCGAAAGGCAAGTCAACAACCAAATCAGTAGGTGAAAGTGTAGAGCGAGATTTTCAAAGATATCATGCGTAACGATGAATATAAATTCATATAATGATATGTAATTTTTGATAAAAATTTTACATGCATACCAATGAATATTGTTTCTTTTCCCTAAAGCCTGGAAAATAAGATGTAACAATTTCTCATGATGTTGATCTCTTTTAGAATTCATTAGAAATGTGTGTGAGTAAATATATATATGCTATAGTTGAAGTAAAAGCAGGATAATGTATCCCCGTTGACAGTCATAAGTCAGCTTAGGAATAAAAAGTAGAAATCACAATCCTGTACAAATTACCTTAGAGGAGCTTGCATGCTAATATTGTACATTGTGCATCTTACAGTCTTTTCCTTTTTTGTCGTCGTGATTTTTCTCTTCCCTCCATTCCATTTTTCTTCATCTCATCTTCTCCCTACAGAAGTGCTTATGCTGGAGACTATGAATGACTGTGCTCACGTATGTTCTACCCAACAGGGCTTATATACTTTTCTTTCTGGCAACAGTTTTTTTTGCCTTTTTGTCTTATTTGCCTTATCTAAGTCTCTCGAGATCACAGAGACGAGAAAATAAGGGGTCCTAAGTCGAGGAAAAAAATCGAGCACAGTCGAGTTGGAGTGGGAATTTTAATGAAATTATAAAGGAATAAAATAAACTTGCCTGCTTACGCAAAAAAAGAAAAAAGTAAAGAAGGGAAAAAAAGATAGGCTCAAAGGGGTTTCCACTGACTTTTCTGATTTTCATCTCTACACATTTACATAATATCCAGCTAGTCATCTTGTGACTAAAATGTGCCAACAACAAAATGTAACGCATATGAACTCTGTGTTAGCTAATTTACTCGGCTTTATAAAATACGGATAAAGACCGTTCCCTCTTACGAGCAAAGTTGACTCGTGGGCCTGATGGTTAGCTAACTAGAAAGCTAATACTGGGCAAAATTTGAGATATTATATTTTTCTACTTTGTATAATGTTATTTAGTATACTTGTTGTACTCTTGTGAGCAAACTTATAGTAACAGGTATTCTTGTAAATGTATTTGTGATGATAATGAGACGCAGAAATAAGGGGATAAAGACGGGTAGCTTTATGGCTCATAGTGACTTGTTGGCATACATTTCTAGTGATGCTGTTGCAGATATTAGGCATAAATCCCTTGAAGGACTTACAAGCCTGGGGAGCTCATCGTTCCATAGAAAACATATTATTGATGATGAATCCCCGTATGTGCTCTGTTCGTGAATAGAACAACACCGCGTGGAATGTTGAGGAGCATTTTTTGGAAAGAAGAAGGAGACAAAGAGGATAAATGTGTAGGTTTTCATTGTGAATGGGAAACGGCATAAAAGATTGTAATGTAGTAATGTGGTGTAAAGGAAGGGGTGTATTACAGCTCCCTTCAATAAAGGGAGCTGAAGCTCAGGATAAAACCCCATATAGTGCACATACCTAATCATGTCTACCAAAAAACTGCTGGTTTTCATTTCCATTTTGTCCTCTGCCTTATGGTGCGTATATGCTCGCATTTATTGAATGATTACTATGATGACCGGGTAGAGTAATGGAAATGATGTTGATGATAATGACTTGAACATGTCCGTATGGGATTATTTTCGTGTTGATGTTGATATTTTTGCATGGTATCATGACGTTTTCTGGTCGGTAGGGTTTTTCGGGATCTGTCTCCAGCCTATTCTGTGCAGTCATCATGTATGCTATGAATGAAAATACGGAAAATACATATTTTCGGGTTAGGATTAGCTTTGCAAGATTTTAATTCAGTTTTTGTCTGTGTATGCACCACCACGCATAATAAGCTAAACTGTAATCCTTATTAATGCATTCTCCAGTATTATGGTTGATCAGTTCGGGTTTTTCAATCTTCACACTTTATAAAATTACCAATCGTGTTATTGGAAAATTAAATCTGTTCTGGTTCTGCTTACAACAAAGCTCAACCAACTTTGACTTGTTTTATATTTTCTAATTGAAGGTGTTCTCGGACAGCAAAGGGGCTTGTCAAAAATATTTGAAATTAGAAAATGTAATACTTCTACCAACAGATATTGGGTTTACGTGAACAATCAAAACACGAGTTTTTAAAGCTTTACAGGAATATTATTTCTAATTTAGAGTTTATATACATACATTTGGGGTGATTTTGTTACGCTGAGTGTGGAAACAGAACATACAACGGGAAGCACAATAACGTGTGAATAAAATAGGAAAAAGTAATGGTTTGTATGTCAGTCGATATGGGTATCATCCAGAAAATCTCCTTCCCGTGGACGAAATTTCCTTTCAGTGAGGAATAATAGTTAATATTGAGTATAAATATTGAATTGGGCGGAGGTCTAACGGAGAGTACATTAACACTCGAAAGTTCCTCAGAAAATATTCATGAGTGTGTATTTTCTTATCTTATTTTTCAGCGACAATCCCAAGGTGTGCCGGTTGTGAAGGGATGATCCTTGATCGATTTATTCTAAAAGTGGTGGATCGAACATGGCATTCACGCTGCCTCAAGTGTGTCGAGTGTGAAGCGACGTTGGCTGACAAGTGCTTTCTCAAAAATGGACAACTCTTTTGCAAAGAGGATTTTTTCAAGTATGCCATTCCACACAGTTCGAAGTAAATTTTGGATGTTTATTGTACTCTCTTATTCATATAAAAATGCGAACATTTCTAAATAATTATGCATGATACATACATGATGCATGTTATGCGTGCATTTGTATCAATGAATATGCCGAAATATTCAGTTTCGTACGTATTGTAGCTCACGCTAGAAGCCACATCTCATTAAATATTTCAAATGAACTATAGCCTAGGAGGACGATGCATTTGCTGTATAACTGTATGATTTCCTTAAATGATGTGTGCAAGTAAGTGACTTATGCAGTATTAAAAATTACAAGTTTCCTTTAAATAATTTTTACACGGAGTTCATTTTAAAACATTTTAGACGGAAATGGATGTTCAGATTCTGGTGGAGATACACCGAATAAAAGACCACGTACAACGATAACAGCCAAGCAGCTTGAAACCCTCAAAAGCGCGTATAATGCAAGTCCAAAGCCAGCACGCCATGTTAGAGAGCAGTTATCTCAAGACACTGGGTTGGATATGAGAGTTGTCCAAGTTTGGTTTCAAAACAGGTAAATATATATTTTTAAAATTATGATTGAGATTAAAAGTATGAAATCCAGTTCTTTAAAACCCTACCCGGTGCATTGAAAAGGGACGTTATTTCGGAGTAAAACTGTTTACGTCTTACGTTACCCCAACTCGACGTGTCCTCAACCCTTGGGATATACTGTTTAGAAAGTATTATTTATCGGTACATGTAGGAAGGAAGGTATGTTTTTTGTGGAAGGGGTAACAGTGCATATGAACGGAAGCATTTGTATTTAGTTTACGTTACAAATATTTTTCATTCTTCGTGTCATGTCGTGGTACTCGATCCTCATAGCTTATGATGATGCGTCAGGGTTTGACAGAGTGTGTAAGCCTTCTGGTCTTAAAGTTTGGCACGTAAACTTTCTCTCCCGGGAGACATTCAACAAAGTCAAAACGAGGGACAGGCTAAACTTACTCCTGCAAAGATGGCAAGACACGTAAAGACTTACCCACTTTCTCATATACAAGTCAGAGGAAAAACACTAAATTACCCTGCTACACCAACCTACCAAATAAATTCCCGTGACGAGGAGACACTGACTGACTGACATAATACTATACTATCAGCTACTATTTTCGATTCAAACTATGGTCTTCTATACATAGATACTGTATTGTCGGCAAAAAGAACTGATACATTTTACTCCGACTGTAGAATGCATGTCTTCTGGCAAAGTGTCATGTGTACTTGATATGTTTAATACATTTTCTGCTTTCCCACTGCTATCCTCCTAATGGCCCAATTAATCACCCAAAAACTCTTAATAGCTTCAATCACTTTTATTGCATTACAACCGTTGTAAAAGTTGCCGTAGACATGTGATATATATTTATCCGAAAGACAAAAATAGGCAAATACGGTAAGAGCTAAATGTATTAAGTAACCAGTGAGTTGAGCATAACATAAGTTGAAGTAAAAACAACGCATACATATAGGATTTCTGGCATAAAATAAGTATCGCAACAACAATTATACTTATTCCTACTCTGGACATGACATGTAAAACCTTATTCATAAGAATGCAAAGGAAGCCCCCAGCTTACTTTACTTCTTCTCTCTTTTGTCATTTAATTTCTTTACCGTCCACAATCATTCGTTTTTTTGTTAGAGTCCAACCATTTCAGAATCAACAAACCTATCAAATATTGAATTAAGTATGCTTTCCACTTCCAAACGGAAAGAAGCACGGGAAATACACTAAAAGTGATTGAGGCTAGCGAAAGAATTTTTCAACAGTTTGGTTTGCTTTCTATCGGTTTTTCTGTTGTGTGTACAGTATACATTGTAAGGCTTCATATATATGGATGAAATCAGACTGGACATTGAGCCCACATGCTCATTTGTTGAAAGCCTAGCATCTCACTCTTTGATGTTTGAAGAGAAAAGTACTTAAACTAGCAAAATAAAGGTTTACAGCGTTTCATATCTTCTGGAGAAAATTCAAGTTCCGAGTTATCTACTATAACTCCTGATACAGCTGGAGATAGCGAGTGACCAAGAAACGAAACTCAAAGCGTATCCCTCGGAGATGACGATGATAATGATCATCATCATCGTCCTCTGCGTCCTCGTCAATAATAAAAATGGGCTCTGTTTACCCACCATAAACATTTGGGATGTGATCCAGTGACTCAAGTGGAAGAATTGAATTGACTTGGGTTCCAGTCTCTGCTGTGCAGCACGGTTGCTATTATATGATCCCAATGCAGCAGTCTCGCTGCTCAGCACTCACCCATAGCTGCCCTTTATGCCTTCGAGCAGACATGGTCCTTTTACCATTCCCATTTTACCCACTACCACCACCGATTTTGAAGATTTCACTGTGAATTGTGAATGCTCTCTAGCCGAGAACTCGGTTGCCAGCGTTTGGTATACTTTTTCCATAAACCATGGCTCGTTATTTTATTGCCTCTTTCAATACTCCTTGCCCTTTTTCCTCTGCGCGGAAAAGAGTAAACGAGTAAGTGGGAATATTGGGAGCAAGACACAGCAATGATATCACTAGAGAGATGATGATACCCACTGTAAAGTTGCTCCCTTTTATTCTATCCATCTTTTTTGTTGACTTTTTCAAGTGTTTATTAGACGTGAAATTTGCAGTCGATGCTGGTTTTTCCCTTGAGATCGCAATGTAAACACATCGGCTGGGTGCGCTTGTTAGTGTTTGCCTGGATGCCAGATCTGTTTTTCTGCTCATCATTTTAATCCTGTATGTATTCAAGTAGAAAATTAGTTGAAAATCACTGGAACAAATGTACACTCGTATATTTTGAGCTGCTTCTTTGTCATCATAAGTATACATACATACATTCATTCATTCATGAATATCAATTTACTTTTCGACTATATTAGGATTTTATTTGCTGGAATATTAAATAAAATATGATACTTTGAAGTTTTAAAGCTTCTTCATTCATTCTTCAGAAGGAAAACAAAAGTAATTTTCAAGGAGAATATGATAGGCACGGTGGTGAATAACAAATAGGAAAATGTACAACCATTCAAGGAGCACGAAATCTAATATTTTATTTACACACAGCAAAAAACTGAAATGAGCCATTCAGCTATTCAGACAATTATAAGAAAGAAACAATATCGCTCCACAGTTTTATAAGATTTTCACTTGCTAATATAAGTACGAGTGCTATATTTCTATTTCCAAAAATGAAAGCTCCACTAGCCTTTTAGCAGATAGACATGGACTGACTAATAATTTGACTTTTCTCTGTCTCGTCGCCGTTGAAGCGTCTATACATCTCGAGGCGAAGGAATGGCAAAAGACGGCATGTAGGGGAGAACATAAAGATAGTTGTGTATGGTTTCACACAGGATATGATACAAAATCATTTGATTATGTAGATATATGTATGTTTGCTCCGTTATGCATTTTTTCATGTTCATCTTTTTCCTCGTCGTTTAAGTTAAAATAAGGAATCTCTGAATGTGTAGAATGCTTCTGTTTCTTTCTTACCACTTCTTCATTCTTTTCCATCATATATGCTATCATGCAAGTAAAATCTGACTCAAAGAAAATGTATATTAATGTGAGGTGGCTGCTGCTTTCGTCAGTAACGCAGAGATGAGAATGTTGAAAGCAGGACTCACACACATATATACATATAATCACATGAGTAAAAACACTTTTACGGATACGTATACTACATTAGTCTGACTAGATAGTTTTTTTGTAGCATGTCTACGAGTACATCTTCAGTGGTGATGGTAGTCAACACCAGTACATTAAACCTTAGGTCCGTAGAATCATCTTGTTCTGTGAAACCATAAAGTCTCGCTTCACCAATCCTTGCGGATTCACTTCCTTTTCTTTCACCAGAAAGGATTCTCATATTTATTTCCTGCCTCTCTCCTCGCTAGCAATGTTTTCTCATTCTCTGCACCACGCGCGGTCGAAGTATTTTTCTCCCTTTTACTGAAGCTAAGAGAAAAGGAACTGGAGTAAGATTTTACATCTTGTAGGGTGATGGTATTTTCTATGGGGGAAAAAGTATCGAAGCGAGAGAGTAAAGAAAGAAAAGCCAGACTAGACAAGAAAATGTTCCGTGTGTACATATTTACATGATTCTACCATTTCCACCTTTATGAAGTTGCAGAGAGATAGATAGAGGGAGAACAGTGGAGCGGAAATGTTCTCAACTTTTACGACTCGGTGAATATGATACAGCATATTCTACTATTTATGTACTCCTTTTGGTAAAAGCTTTTGGATAACATGTCTACTTGGTATGCTTTTACTTTTGGATAATGGTGGTTGGGAAATAGAGAAAGTTTATAAACGGTACATTTATGCATTATGGTACGTCTATACGCCTACTATCGTGGTGGAGTGTTAGTCATGTACATTTTCTCGATTTACAAGATACAATTCGCTAGATATTCCAATACTGGTGACTGGGGGAAATTGTCGCATTGTAGTATTTTTGAAACCCTTCCAGAGTAAAAATACTAAAAGGGTGACAAATACTATCGTTTCAATACTCAATATTCGATTTTGACTATATTTCAGAGGAGTTTTGGTAAACTACGAAATAGAACAATGTTGTTGGAATAGTTTCAGACTTTTTGAGCGCTTAGAGTATTTTACTATATTCATGCAGTTTCTTACTTCAAAAGTTATGTTGTGAAATATATTTACTTTTGTGCTTTCCATTTACATCCATAAAAACAGAGATAGAAAGTTTAAGCGAAAGTTTGTGATATAAACTTTTGAGCATTTCAAGTTGACTCTTGAACCTAAAAGCTTTCTCAATGGGGAGAGTTTTGTAATGCAGGCTTTCGGCAGTAAGGTGGTTCCCACATTGCGACTTTGAATTATTAGTAGAACAAATTTATGGATGTTTCGAGAAAAAGTTCAGAATTTTATGAGGAAATTCTCCGAGAAAACACCCTTTCGATGTTTGCATTTTTATTCAAATTTCTTTGCATTTACTACAATATTATTCTATGGTTGCAGTCTAGTTTTTTTAATTTTCTGCTTTGCATTGTTTTGTTGGAACGTTAAGTAATTTTTTATAGTTAATATTTTTAGATCAGGCTGAAAAAATGAAGTGTGATCATTGAAGTATTGAGAAACAAATTTTAAACAACACACACTATTGAAGTCCAAAAAAATACTTAATTGCCTAATAATTTAATAATAACAGGAGAGCTAAAGAAAAACGACTAAAGAAGGACGCTGGAAGGACACGATGGGGTCAATATTTTCGAAGCCTAAAAGGAAGCAGGTCAGAGGGTAAATCGGACCTCAAAGACAGTGGGGATAAAAGTGACTCTGAATCAGGATTTAATCATAGTAAGTGATTCTTGTTGGTTTGCAACATAATAAGAAACATTGCTAAACTATGTCAAATGTTCAATAAAGTAAATAGACCATAACATGTCAATTTATACACCCTGGTGGGTGATGCCACTTGTCTTGTTCATATTTACTACGTTATGCAATAGTATAAAAGGATTTTTACGAATGAATAATGTATCGCTCTGGTACTTGCATGGTAGAAGTTGAGCCCCAAGACTAGGATACTTTATTGGGGCATTATGATACTACTATCTTTGGCAAGGTTGTTACAAATAAAATAAAATAATTGGAATGGAAAAGTCATTATTGTAAAAGTAAGCTAGCAGCAGTTTAAAAACAAATGTACTGCGATTTGGCAAAATATGCTTTGATTGATAAAATAACCGTCGACTGGATGGTTTTTCTGAGAAGTGATAATTGCCCAAAGAAAGAGATTTGAAGCAGTTTTATAATTGCAAATATCATTTCGTGTTGGGTCAATTCTGGTTTCGCCTTTTCAAAAACTTAAGGCTGTGCGTTAATTTGATTGACTGGTCTGTATCAGTTTTCAGTATCCAGAGATTTAAATAAATATAAAGATACGATATATTTAAATGTACTCGTGACAATCCTTTGAATTGTATTTTTCTGTTGCTTAAAAAGGCGATTTGAGCAGCAACGATGGGTTTGTGGACATGCCGGAAATTGGGGGACCTCAAACACCAACACCAAGCCAACACGGAAACTATGGTTCTGGTTCCCCGTTTGCAGCTGGGGGCCCTGAAACAGGCAGCGGTGGAAGTGGAGGCGGAGGAACGTCAATTCATCACTTCCCACACTTTACACCGGATGGAATTCCAGTTTATCCTCCTTTGAGTAAGTCGCATTCTTACTTTTAGTCCCCCTAAATTTCTTCTGTTCCTTAATGTTCCGTTCCGTCCGTAATATATGTATTTAAAAATTTATAATTCGGTGAAATGGATAGTTAAATTTCTTATGTGTTATGTTAAAGGTGGAAGTGGTGGGGGAAATCCTGTTCTTTCATCATCCCCAGTTGGAGCAGGTGGTGATATTGGACCAATTCCGAACCATCCAAATGGTCCTTACCAAGAATACCCATCGTCGCCTGCATCCTGGCTCAGCGATGTAGATTCAAATGCAAATCCGCAGTATTGACATTCGTCCAAAAGGCGAAAAGTAATTAGGAAAACTAGATAATTAAATAAAATAGCATTCTTTTAAAATCAAAGAAATTTGGTAAATTGTACAAGTTATTTCTAAAAATCGTTATTTTTACCAGATCACAAAGATAGGAAAGTACTTAAATATCTAGTCGACGGATGTTACTCCGTGATGATAGTAAGGTTAATTTAATGGTATGTAATGATAATTATTATAATCATGGTATTTACGATGTGCGATATGGACGATAAGTCCAATATATTTATTGCTTACCACGTACATATTCTATCCAATCCAATAGAATAAAATGAGTATAATCGGAACCCCCTATCCCATGTAGTCTTTACTTTACAATAAGTAGAAAAAAGCTACATATTTGTAAGAAATTTTACTGTTATGTGTTACAAACGTGATTCGTAGACCATATTAATCTACATACAGTAAGTTAAATCATACGTCTCCAACCGAGTAAAAAATCGCATTGTACAATCTGTATTAATATGTAGTTTATGACGTATTTTGCATGTAAATTACACATATCTTATTTCCTAATTTTGAAAATGATTGTTATTTGTATTATGACAACTGCATGGTCCTTTATTGTATGCTATGATTAATTTGAGATAGGTGTACAGCTCTAGCTTTAGGAAGGCTAATGCATATTTGATGTGACTATATATTGTAAAAAATCTAACCATAATAATTTAATAGAACCAAACGTGACGTGAGCCAAAGAAAAATCAAGTCTCTTGTTCTGATCTCTTACAATACAGCAAATTCGAAGAGAAGGGTGAAAATGCAATTATTAAATATCGAATTCTGTGTTAAGTGTATGGTACACACATTTGCTATTCTAGCTTACTTAAATACTTAATTTTGGTCTGATGATATAAAGTATGTTATTTATATTATTTAATTAAGGCAGCAGGTTTCTGTGAAGGGTGTTCATATATTATTCATTATATATTCACTCCGAAAAATGACCTTGAACCACGGACACCTTCAATAAAAACTTAAGTATTAACGGTTGCCTGTTTGCACATCAATCTCAATTTGTACTTGTAGTTTTCCTAGCTAAATTTTATCTGCATATCTCCTTACCATCCTTGTGGAATTAAATAAACGTTCATGAAGAAGATGTAAATATTTGCCAGCTTGACATTTGTTGCAAAGCCTACCCTAAATAGGTATTTGAAGTAAGAATCTAAAAATGATTTATTAACGCGTTAATCAGTTTTAACCTAATACAAAAGGGTTCAATGATATCTTTGGCTGGGGTTTACAAACCAATTCCCATTTTTTTGTGGTTGGTAAGTATACCCTGAATAACAATAGTCTGGATTCACTTATCAACCCCCACATGTTTTAATCAAGTTGAGGTTGAGAATCGAGTGGGAGATGAGCCTGATGAGCTGAGAGTGTTATAGTAAAAAGTTATTTCGAGGCTTAACTCGATTCTCAACACAACTTAACTTTAGATTCAATTTTTAACTCGAGTTTTAAAAGGGCTTGGTTAGTGAACCTTAACTGATAACTTTACGGTAATTCCATGTAAAAGTTATGATTTATTATGAAGCACGACACTGCATCGGAATATCGCGCATCATAAAAATCCAATAAGACTCAAAATTATGATCCATAAAAGATGTTTTTCCACTTGAGTGACATATTTATTAGAAAGAGGGAGGATAGGTTTCAAAGGGTGTCAATGAAAATAATACAAGCATTTATTATCCCTTATCCCAACGTTTCGACAGATTCTTATCAGTCCTCATGCCGCGGCAATGATATAACCCATTAAGAATCCAGTTCTGTTTCAAGAGGTGAACATTACTCGAAAAAACGTAATTTCGCATGATATGAAAATTAGTATTAATTAGTATTGAATTTTGCATGTATTTTAATGCATAAAATGTCATCAGCTAACCTATCTATCAAACTTCAGAGAATATGCCTGGCATAAATAATTTTATCCTACTCATTTGTAGGGCGGCGTAGGGCTACTGGAATGCATGAAGAAAAGATCAAAATCAAATATCATTTAATGCATTGCAGTTACCACAGCCATTAAATTAAATGGATCCCTTGCAGCTTTCTTATACAAACGAAGAGATAAAATTGAAAATTTCATGGTACAAAATTACATTAAAATTACAAATTAGGTGCATGGTAATTATGCGGAGGGGATGCCAACAAAATTCCCGAGTAGTGTCAAGTCTACTAGAAGTGTGAAACATGAATTAGGTACATTTGTTTCTCATGCACATACCCGGGTTATGCGTTTTATGCATATGAGATCCCAAAACTGGACATTCTCTTCGTCCCCCTTGTTTTGTTGTGCACATTATATTACTGTGCGGGAATTACGTAAAAGCTTCTCCATCCAGTAGAAAAGCAAAATAGTAAATAAACTTGTTTTTACCTCCAACCAATCCTGTGAAAGTCTACTATCAACTATGCAAAAGGATAATTAGTCCATTTTGCAATTTTTCAACCGGGGAAATGTTGAGCGTTTATTTAAGCTGAGAGCAGTTAGTTAGCCATCCATTTTTGGATGCTGACCAACGGTTAATGTGTAGTTTTGTTTGGAAACCGATAAGGTAAACATTTTTTTTACAAATTGGCGGATGCTAAATGTCAGTTTTTCATTTGTACACAGTCAACAGTATCTGTTGCGCAGTTTCATAGCTCGCGTGAATCGGTGTTTAACAAGATCAGTAAGAATCATCGACTATCAGTTTATCTTCTGCGTGACTTCCATGTGTGGTTTGTGTCGGTGTCGTTTAGTTATCGTTATCAGTTCTTGATTTTCGGTTAGGTGGTGGCTGTCAGTCATTTCAATAACACATCACATCAACATGTGAGTGAGGAAATGAGGACCCACATCAAAACAAAACAATACACTGAGAATAGTGCCTGGTATTCACAAACAAGAACAAAAAAGTATAATGTTGAATGAATGTGTTGGTTCATGCACAATATAGTGCACCCCGAATGATACTAATTAAAATGAACTTGTGAGTCGTAAAGGAATGTATAAAGAATGTGATATAATAACGTCCATGTCAATGTATCGGTAAGATTTGTTTGAAATGCAAAAGTGCCAGTGTTCCATTTATTCCAACAGGCTGGCAATATAAAACATATTGAAAATGACATTAATCATGCTAGTAATAGTTAATTAGTTAACAAGATTTTGGTGAAACCTTTTCATTGGAGTTTTTTTTTACATTTTTAGTCAGCAGACAAGACTTGATTAGTTGTTAGAGGAGTTCAGATATCAGATGTAAAAAAACACACTTACTGATACATTGCTGCGTTTGTTTGATTTGTTTGAATGAAATGTTACATACAACATAAAGTATATTATAAGTACTATGATTTTTAATAATTGTTTTGTTGTGTATTTGTTTACAGTCAGTTAAGAAAGAACAAGAACGCTATAGCTTGAAACAGAACGAACAGTAAACAGAACAGCAATAACGAGAATACAGACGTACAACATGGGTGACCCCAAGCGCGATCGGGGGAAAAAGTTGCTAAAACCGCATGCTTTGGAAACTGGAGAAGAAGAGGATAACGCAAATTCTGGAATAGATACATCACTGTTGGAGAAGCGCCTGGAAGGACTTCGAGATACACAGGAAAGTGTGCAAGGTTTATCACTTTGGTGTCAAACAAATAAAAGACATTCAACCATCATTATCGAGACGTGGCTTAGAATATTACGGAAAAGTACGTGAATTACGGTTCAATTTTATAATCATTTTTATCACACTATCAACTATAGCATGTTATTGATACTCCGTATAAATTGATTTTTCTTGATTTTATTATGATAGGTCCAGTTGAAAAACGGCTTACCCTATTTTACCTCGCCAATGATGTCATTCAGCATGCAAAAAAGAAAAATGATCCGACAGTTGTGAATCAGTGGGCATTTGCGGTTCAAAAAGCAACTCCACATGTTCGAACACCTTCTTCTGTATCTGCTGCAATCAGCAGAATTTTTAAAATATGGGAGGAGAGAGGCGTTTATTCCAAAGACGCGATTGCAGACCTTTTGTCGTTGCTCAGTGCGTGGTCTACAGTAGAGTATTATAAGATGCAGTACAAGATGTATATTATTCTAAGTAATTCTGAACATTTTCCCCCGTAGATAATGTTCCTGCTAAAGATCGTGTCGCTGAAAGTAGTAAACCCGAAACGTACACTGCACCTGCGGAAAAAGTATCTGCCTTTCAACCATCGTCTTTGATCTCAAAAGTGAAACTGGCCTATCGTCTGAAATCTCACTTAGGCGTAACGTTTAGAAGCAAAAAATATGTGGATATGGATATGGAGAGTTTTAAAACAATGATAAAGGACCGAAATCAAGGACTCGAAGTAATTCATGAGATTTCGCAATACTTAGACCAACTTAAAGCTTCGGAAGCTAAGCTGTCAACTGAGGTAGAAGAACGAAGAAAAATAGTCGAGACGGCTGAAATCGCACTGGTTTTCTATGAAAATGTGCGAGGAGAGGCTAAAATAGTAAACGCAGCATATAGGAATTTTACAACGCGAGTTATGAGTACAAAGGAAAAAGTAGACGAGAAAATAAAGGCATTTGATGGTAAATCAAACAATATATCATCATTAAATATTATGCTTTTACTCAGACGATAATTCGGAGTTACGTTAGTTCTATTGAACTGTATTCTAATATAGAATTATTGATTATGGATACTCTGTGTGTGTATTTATATGATCTCTGCACTCTATTGAGCAATATTATACTAATTAAAGTGTAATGTGTTTGTAGAAATGGAAGGAACCATTAGTCCTGTACCCTCACCTCCAGCTGCTGCACCAAGTCCACCTCAAGATGAAGATGAGTTCGGTGTCCGACCAGCTAATTTATGCGGAGGGAGGTATTCCACGAGTAACTTACCCACAGCTGCTGCATCGTATATTGAGGTTATCCACAATAATACCAAAGAAATTCCTACAGAGCCAAAGTCTGCTCTAACCCTAGATACTTTATCTCAGCCCCTTAATGTTTCCGTTCCAAGTTCTACCTATTCAACAGTGTCATCCTTAATAAATTCTCAATCACACCACTCGAATCCAATCGTATCCCAATATGATACGAATCAGTATCAATCTATAGCTTCACTACAACAACTACAGCAAGCCTGGTCAACAAGTGGAATTGCTGATACCTACGCCACAATGTCAATGTCGATGCCAAGTCTGAACTTCATGCAGCAGTTCCAGCAGCCAACAATGCCTATTA
The DNA here is from genome assembly GCA_027743935.1 of Sinodicranocentrus sp. ZH6. NCBI lineage: Eukaryota > Metazoa > Arthropoda > Collembola > Entomobryomorpha > Entomobryidae > Sinodicranocentrus > Sinodicranocentrus sp. ZH6. The sequence continues at coordinate 50,302 of JAHZNA010001229.1, forward strand.
TGTCGACGGGCTATGGCGTTCCTTTACAGGCATCATCACAACTAGGACCGTACGGAAATTTAGGTTATGAAACTTATCAAACTTCTCAACCAGAGCATCAGACATCACCACCGTTGCCTCCTCCAGATTTATCCTCTATACCTTTGCCACCCGGACCAAATCCAGTACCACCGCAGCCACCACCTCCTTTGCCTCAAGAAGCCCCACCAGAACAATCCAACCTTTATTCCACACCTCAGCCACCTCCTCCTCCTGTGAATCCTTTCGAAGGGGATTACGAAAATCCATTTTCTCAGCAGCAGATGCACTCAAGTTTTTCCGAGCCAACAGGGTATGATCCATCAGCTCACCAATTCAATTCACAATCGACCCCAACCGACATAACTGTTCCGTCAAGGTATCATCCATATAACAGTCAGGGGAGTCCAAGGGGTCGACGATTAAGCGGGCCTTTTAGTCCTCAAGGAAAGTCGCTGAACTCTAATAACAGTAACTTGAATCCCAGCAATAGATATTCCAACAATACATCACCAACTGGATCTCAAATTCCTCCTCTGATCCCTGACTTGAGTCCTATGGAACGGTTCTCTCAGTCGTTATGTAAAAACAGAGGAGGTAGTGTAAATAACAAACATATTCCGCAATCTCCCGTTAGCCCTACCGGAGACTGGCCCGCCCTAAATAATGAAGAAGTCACACAGTCAAATTATGTACATTCTCAAAATCCGTATTACAGTAATAATTCATATAATGAATATGACGATATTCACATTAGGATGCAACATGATGGTAAGAAAGTAAAAGTGCATACAACTACATTGCTGTAAGAACCCTACTATCGTAAAGTATAATATCGTAATAATTGTAACTTTGCAACTATAATTATTTTCAGGTCTGAATTTAAATGGAAATGACAGTATAAATACTGTAGAACCTTATATTCCTACTCAAACCAACAATATATTTGAAACCAGTTCTCAGACATCAAACATCCGAGGAAACACGCATGGAATGCATTCTGCTCCGAATAGGGGACTTCAAGGAGTAAACCATACAAACAACAGAGGTATGTCCCGAGGTGGATTGCAAAATTCGAGAGGCTTCAACAGTGGATTCAGAAGTGGGCGAGGCGGTGGAATGGGAAGAGGGACTGCTCCTCGCGGGCGAGGGCGATTTTAAAGCTGTGCTACGTATATTCGAAATGCAATTTTAACAAAACTATGCAGACAAACACAAAGACTGGGGTGTGCATAGACAAACATAATAAGCAATCGCCTTTTATTACCCTTGTATGTCATCATTTAAATTGTATGAATAGATAAAAATAGTAAGCAGGAGACAGACGTGATAAAGGTAGGGTGTTCATCCTAGGTGATCTACGTATGAATCGGTTTGAATTGTAATTGTACTTACTTCGTAAAGTTTCATTATACGTCGTCGTAAATGAAGTTAACTTTATATGAACTGTATTTGCATGACAGTTTAATTGCTGCGTTTGTAAGATACGTTTTCAATTATCTAAAAAATAATCAGGTAGTATAATTTGAGTAGATTTATAGAGAACTAGGAAAATTAGTTTGCATGCTTGGCATGAAGAGTGATTTCATCTGTTGTGTAAGAATAAATATGATTTGACTATGAATATTGTTACACCATTGGTGAGCATATTTTAATTGTTAAGTTGTTAGTTTATTCCCTTCATCTAGATTACATTACGTGCGACTTCGATGTAATATTTTCTGTGTGTTGTTTTATTGGTTTTTACTTTCATTCTAAAATTACGTTATTCCACTTACTTGAGAGGTTCTGTCTGCCTTCAGGGCATCTATAATTGATATGAAATTCTTACGATAATGGCGTCATGGCCTACTTGTATTCCTATTAAACTTACTTGGCGCTCATTTCTGGCATGCTGTATGACATTGTTATTACTTGCCACTTGCTTACATTAAATGTTAACCGAATTGAGTTAAATACGTTCTTATCATGCGCTTAGTTCAGCGTTACGAATATTGCAATTATACAAAACAAGTCATAAATGAAAATAAAAATATGAGTCACGTTAAGATAGACTTGCTAAGTTGGTGTATGTACATTGTATTTCGCATATTTCAAATGAGTGGCGCTAGCGGTGTACGTGAATGAAAATCATAGAAGGATTACCTTACTAATAAGCAACAATAAGAGGACACTAGACATCAACAGCTTAAATCAACGAAGCCCCATATTTTTATTTTTACGAAAATCGGAAATACATTGAAGGCATTTCTTTGTTATTATTACTCTCCCTTCTTTGAAGCCTTCAATTTCTTTTTGGGCTGTTGCTGAGACTTAAGGATGACACTGGCACGAACTAACGCAGCCTAAAATTAAAAACAAACATGATATAATTACTATAGGTTTCATAAATGAACACTACAGTAGCAAAAGCGTACTGGGATTCGGGATGGATAGTGACAACAACACCATTACCTTTGTCAGGTCCTTGCGGTACTTGTTCTTGACTAACGTATTTCTCAACTTCTTCAATGGCCTTCGAAAGCCTGCGTGCTTCATTTTGATGTCAGTGTAGGTTTTTGATGGGTTTCCTTGTGCTTTAGCCTTCTTAAGGACAACAACAAATCCCTTCTTATCAGGAGCAAAATTAACTCCGACAGTTTTTCTTTGAACCAGACCACTGTAGCGGAATGAGCTCTTGTTCGTGAGATTGTTGGGTTCCTGAGACAATGAATATCACACAAATTACAATAACGATCACAGAAAGATAAGAGATACTTTAATTCACTGACAGATAACAACATTAACAAGCTCAGTAGTAGCAAATTCTAAATCATTTGATTCAGAGATCTTGGTGATTATATCATCATTACTTACACACATAGATAACATAAAAAATTACATCGCTTACAGCATTAAATCTAGTATTTACTTACCACACTGAAGGGTTGCTTAACATTCCTAACTCTTTTCAAGAAGGCATTATTATTCCTTACAATAAGCCAATTAAGGTGTGGGGAAGCCATGTTTGTCAGATTTCAAAATCTGAAAATTACAAGATAAAAATGCTGAAATAAAGGCCTTTTCCAACGACCGTGTCTACTAACAGTAGTATTGCCATAATTATACCATTAACCACCAATCCGCGCTCCCGATACACACACATCTGTACGTAGAAATGTGAACGGATCTTAGCTGGTATGGTGTAGTAGTATTGCAATTATTTTAAATTTAATTATCAGACCATAGACTGAAATCGAATACTGGCAGCTCTTTAAACAGCATTTCACTATGGTGGATTGTATCTGTCGCTGAATTCGCAGTGCTATCATAATCATAACTATCGGCCGAAGAGTAGAGATCCATTTGTTTCGAGTCTTGTGAAATATTGAAGAGAGTATGGTGACTACTGGCATTATCTAGTGCGATAGGTGCTCCTATTTTCTGAAAATCCTTTCGGAAACAAGAACTTTCAAGGAGTACCGTAGTTTCCCCCTCGCTAAGCTTTTTAAATCCCATACACCATAGATGCTCAAGTTTTTCAAAATATATGCGTTTCATCCCTAAAAGAGCCATGCCTACTTTAAGCTTTTTAATTAGCCGATTGTTACCACCAGGAGTTACTTTACTAGAATCAGGTCTTAAGATGAAAAGTAAACCCCCAGGCTGCAATAGTTGCGACGCTTTTTCGCAGCATTCAAGCCTTTGCTTAGAATCAGCTAGGTACTCAAGAAAATACGAAAATACTATAACGTTAAAATAATCTTTCGGTAGAAACAATAGTTTTTTATAAGCTCCATTACTTTCATGCTCGGTAACATTAAAATTTACTTTATCGCTGCCAGTTGCATTATCTGTGTCCGGACTACATACGCCAAGTTCCAGAAAATCACACTGATAAATCTCTTTTTCAAAACCAGGAGCTGGGCACAAATCTAATGCTAATACATCAAAATACGAACTTAATTGTGAAAATGGATTATAACAGCTCCCCACATCCAGCAACTTTAATTTATCTCCTTCTGCACACATATTTCCAACACTAATCCTATTCATTCCAAAATGCTCTGCACAACGTTGAGCTACCCATTCTAATCTACATTTTAATTTCTCAGGTTTACAACTTGTTGAGCTATCTATGTC
>JAHZNA010001230.1:0-10700 GCA_027743935.1 Sinodicranocentrus sp. ZH6
AGCAACCACACAGTTGTTGTTAAATTTGTTTATGCTTAAAAAATGAGAAAAGTCTACAAAACATCAGTGACTCGGCCTTGTCTAAGCACATAAGTTTTTATTAAAGATTTTTGTTTTAATGCACATATAGTTTTCATCGTAAAAACGTTATTTATTGCTGCTGGTGAGCTGTGGTATACGATTAAAAATTCAAAGATTTCTCAGCTCGATGTGCTATTTTTAAAAGAATCAACGGAAACTGATATTATCATTATGTTTAAACCACGACCTTGCGGTTGTAAAGGGATCCGAACCTGTTTAGTTTGCGAGGCAGACTTTGGAATTAGTAAAGTTACTTTGGAACCAGAAAATGCATCAATTCAGGTAAATTAGTCTATTTGTGGAATCAATAATTATATTATACCATGTGCTCTTTCCAATGCACTATCGATGTTTCGAATGTGAATGTAAAGTTTCTCTATTATCGTTTTTTATTAGGAATCGCTAGAGTTTTGTCATTTGTGCTCAAATAAAGCCTGGCTGGGTTGTGATGTTTGGAAACAACACCCAAATCATCAAGGGGATGGTTTCGATTTTTCTGGTGTATACGTTGAGGTAAAACGGAGAATAGTAATGAGTTTCACATTTATTTCACACTGTCAAGCTTCTAAAGTTTTGTTAGTTTGTTTGTAATTTTGTTATTTAAATGCATATTTGTATTATTTGTATCTGAAATAGCCAGATTTTATCACACTTGATGAAGAAGAAAGATTAGCATCCGGATGTGATTCGATAGAATGGACTTTATCTCAAAGTGGGCGAAGGAAACAGGTAATTTGATTTCCGTATAGAGAACTTTGTCGTGTCGAATTATTACAAACAAAGAACTTAAAAGAGTTTGATTTTCACCTACAGAATTTCGGACCGAAGACGAATTTTAAAAAGAAGAAAATCAACGGCAAATCGTTTGAAGGCTTCCCATCGTTCAGTAAAGAATTTCAAGACAAACTTAACCAGGTTTCTTTGCTGCATGACTTTGTAACGATTGAACAGTGCGCAATAGAATATAGACCGGAAACAGGCGCTTGTATAGATCCTCATATAGACGATTGTTGGGTGTGGGGAGAACGAGTACTTTCAATTAATTTACTGTCAGATTCTGTCTTGTCAATGTCCAAGTACACTGGTCCAAACAACAAATATAACTTGGATTATCATTATAATCAGCAAAAGATTGCAAATAGGGAAAGCCAAAGCACAACTTGCCAGTTTCCAATCGTTAGGATTCCTATGCCGCGTAGGTCACTGTTAGTACTTTACGGGTCTGCTAGATATGAATGGGAGCACTGCATTTATAGGAAGGATATTACGTCCCGGAGAATTTGCATGGCATATCGAGAGTTTACACCAGAGTATTTGCCAAATGGTGATCAGTATGATAAAGTAGGAAAGGAAATTGTCCAAAAATCTCATCAGTTCTTGGAAACTTCACCAGTACAGTAGGAAGTTGAAATTATTTGATTTTGATTTTATTGACGGTAATAAATTAAGTATTAAAATATAACAAAAATTGATTATTTATATTCGGAAGTGATTACAGTCTGACATTGCCATCATAATAATACCATTCACTCCAACTAGACTCATTTACCGGACTACAAAACATATTTTTTTAATTTGATTACGAACAAAATATTCGAGCTAAAAACTAAATTCGCTGGTACAAACAACCTAAATACATATAAAATTGATTTTAATACAGATTCTACTCATTTTGGTTAGTTCAATTTTGTAGACAGAATGAACAATTCATTCAAGGTACATACAAAGTTTCACATCCGCTACATTAAAAACAAGCAAAGTCAACTTGTAAATTCACAGGAAGGTTTTAACTGCAGTTGTAAATGCTTTGTTTGATCACGGTTCGAAACGACAACGCCTATATCAAGGATGGAGATTCAGTCCCACCTGGAAGGTTCGTCGAAATGTAATGCCCCCTTTTTCGAGTCCGACGCTGCTGCTCCTTTTCCTTTTGCAGATTTTTTCAAAGATCTCCTTCTGAGAACACCGAAAATTGTGCTTTGAGTTAAAACCGTTGTCAGTAGTTAATGCATATGCCGCGAAACACTCAAACTGCTTACTCAGTCTTTGGTCTCTTCTTTTTTTGAACACCTTCTAAAGGGGGCGAAGCACTTCCTTCACTGGAGGTGTGTTGCCGTCCTGTTGCATTGGAACTTGAAATAGCCCCTGACTGTTGGCACTCACTTGTTTTGCGAGCCCTGTCAGGACTATCTCGTTGCAAAGGACGTTTCTTTTCTTTGATCGACTTTTGGTACTGCAAAAATGGGACTACTCTGTATGATGAGTCACATTCAATATTTTTCAACACGAAAGCAGCTTGGTCTTTGTCATTTAATGACACAAAAAGGCTGTTATCATCTTGCCACCATACTTGGACTTGCCCTAAAATGCAAAAATTAAACGTCACCCATTAACAAATTCAAATAAACCTTAAATAGACTGTTAGTGTTAGAATATCAAGGTTTGAAAACACTCACCAAAAGGACTGAATAAATTAATAATCGTTTTTGTAGTTGCTTCTTTAGGACAGGAGACAAAGAAAACATGATCTCGAGAAGGGCTCACTAAAACATTAAACAAAATTGTTTGATTTAACTTCAACTTCAAACGTTACAATAAAACGACTGGACAACGATAAAACTTAAGGTAGGATTTCACTTACGATCCGTTCCAGAAATATTCATGTATGTTATATCAAGCATTCGCATTAGATATAGTCTGTAAAAAATAAACAGTTATAGGATAATGCATATATTGTACCTGAATGGCAAAGTCTGATTTAAGATTTCAATACGAATGCAATTTAATGCATGTATGTCTGCATCCATACGTAGGGGAAACTACCAGGAAGTCTCCACCACTGAATAGGAAGCAAATTAATTTTCCTGGGTTTGACAACACATGACGCATACAAAAAGTGACTTTACGTCGCTCCACGTGTGAAAAATTCCAGGATAATGCTCATTGGATTTTTAAGAACGTAGTAAATAAATTATAGCTTAAATCATAGTTCAACTAACTTGTTCAAAAATGGCATCACAAGAGGAGAATGCGGCAAAGTTCTCATTTTCTTAGGCTCTTGCAATGTTCCTAAATATTGACACAGCCCAATGAAGCAAACTCCGGTGATGAAAGCATCATACCCAGCTTCATGGCATTTCCCATCTGCTAATTCATAACTTATGCTGGATTTACTTGTCTCCTTTTTAATAGAAGGAAGACAAAACGGATCCTCTTGAACACGTTTCAGTACGTCACCGAGTACAGAACTGCTAAAAAGTTCCCGGAAGGGATGTGTAGAACACATTAACTTTGTGTCTACTAAATTGGGAAATGCTGTTTGAACAAGAGTCTTAAATGTAGCTAAATCCTCCGGTAACTCAGCTACAAACTGATGAACACTGTGAGCAACATCCAAAATCATGTTATGCCCAACGACGACCTTTCCTGTTTCGCTAATTTTACGAATAACTTTGGAAAATCCAGCTCCTTTGTCAATGTTGACCATTGTTTGACGCTTCTTTTCATCATCCCGGGCTTTACGTTCTTTCTCATTCATTTTAGCAACACGTAAAACACGACTACGGCTAGGTCGACTAGATGAGACTGATTTAGGGTTTGCATCAGTAGTTTTTGGTTTTGCTGCACCACCTGCAGGACTGGTGGATTCAGTATCGCTTTCTGAAATCGAGGATGAGTCCATTTCATCCTCTCTAACAATAGTTTCAAAGTAAAGATCAGAGAACTTTGGCTTGATATTATTGAAAATCAATTTTCTTTGGAAAGGATTCAAGTCCTCAAGAATAAGTTCTTTTAAATCCCCTGACATCAGATTACGGACCTGCCGGCTAAAATTATATATAATTATAGAGGTTAATAAAGTTTACATCCCCCTCTCTAGACTAGAAAAGGAAGAAGGATAGCATATGGGTGAACTCACAGTGTATTTTCCATAAACTTTTTGAGATTTTCAGGTACCGGTAATGGAGACGAATTTTCCTCTGCAAGATAAAGCTGTTTCTTGTCATAATTATCTTTCATTTTCTGCTCCACAGACAAGGTGAGGTACGGTATACCCTTATAGATCAATTTGTTGAAGTCAAACCCCCAAGAAGCAAGAAAATCCAGTGACGAAGCTTCGCAGAGGAAACGGACGTTAGGTGCATTATTACTAAATTGTTTTGGAAAGATGTAAAAATTGTATGCCCTGTGAGTGAATACGTCTTCGACTTCATCATAAAAGAACAGGACCATTCCAAACTGAACAAGAAGAAAATCGGTAGCCGACTTTCGCAACACCCTGTAACGCTCTTCAACTGTTTCAAAATAGTTTTCTTTTTCGTCTGTTGGCCGAAGTCCTGTTAGCTCAGAATCCATTGCGATAAATGTGCATTTTTCAATTCCAGCCAAAATCTCGGCAAGGAGATCATCAAAATCTATAACAAATAATGTCCAACGATAATGATAATCAACTGAATATAATGAGTACGAGGAAATGTTTTTTTAAGCTTTATAAATACAAAAAGCAACGTTTGGTCTTACTCTCTTTTGTAACCTCCATGATCACTAACTATTAGACAGTAGACAGACTTTTTAATTAAAATCAAAAGCCTGAGTGAGGGTGAAGACAGTTGACTAATTCAAACACTTTCAATTAAACCGGTTGACAGTTGATGGAAAAGCAACAACCGCAGATTAAGCTAAATGTGAATGGTGTGCTTCAGTCTTGGTACGAATACGAATGACGAACAAGGCAGGGACTCCCAAACTCCCACTTTCGCGACTTGAAAAAACTCATCAACTGCTTTAATTAAGAATGTTAATTTAATTCCCATTCTTCCTTCCTTCCCCCAATCCAGCAGTGTCGCAGTTGGCAGTGTAAAATAGAAGAAATGGTTGATGGTAATTTCCGGTACCTGCAAGTTATAACATATAAATTCAGAATGCGATTGATATAAGAATTTCCGCACTTTCAATCTTAAATATACGACAAATAAAAATGACAGACACCAATCAGAATATTCAGAATGTCATTTTATGAATCAGCTCATTCGTAATGTTCGTCCTTTCGAGTCTAGAGTCTAACTTGACTTTCAACTTTACTTTTTCAGCACGCAAGAACTGAACATCATAAACATTTGAATATAAGTCATAAAAAGTCCTCAAGTTAGAAGTAAATATATATGATATGATATGATGATTAGGACTTGATATATTCTTTCTTAGTTAGCTACCACAGCTCAAGTCAGCTATTAGACATTGAAAGCTCAGTTTATTTGCTAAAAATGCTAAAATAATAAAAATATTTTTTTCTTCCTCCTTATCAATTTTTTTCCCTGAATTCAAGCAATTTGAAGTAAATGCATTCGCTCACAAAAATATCTACAATCCTCCCAAACCTCACGTCAGTAAAAAACTACCGGAAATAAATAAATAACCTACTTTAAAACCCAACGTTTTAGCAAAAACTTCAACAAAATTTACAGACACATACAACGCAACCAGTATAGTATGATCAATGATAGATAGCTATACAATGCTACTACTATTTGTTTATCCAAATTACTAATTAATTCTGTAAAAAAACAATACCCATTAAAATCTCAACTTCATTACCTACTCCTCACTCCAAAGCTAAAACGCTGCAGCGTATATAGCTCTCGCAAATATAAAACTTTCTAATAAAAATTGACAGTAGTGTTCAAGACTTCAAGTAGTGCTGCAGTGGTGGAAAGCAGCGCAAAGCAAGCGGCGTACTAACAATTAGTGAAAGAAATGTGCCGAAAATGGTATAAAAAATTTGTGAAATGTATACAAACATCAAATAAGGTATGCTTCACACTTTCCACTAAAATCCAACATATATGCAATGCATTGTGTGTACGTACGTACGAGTTTTTCCCTATCTTGTTGTCTACCTGTGTGGCCTTAGTTAGTCTATTAGCCTGTGCTGTGTTACTTTTTAGAATTTGGCGCGGAAACAAATTACCAGGCTTTAGCTGTGCAAACTAGTGGTATGGTTTGGGGTAAGGTGAAAAAGTTTGGGATTTGGCGCGTGGGTAAGAAGCAGCCGTAAAGATTACTTGGCATAAAAGCGAAAAGTTTTCCAAGCAACCCAATAGGAGTGTTGTGTAGTGTATTCTCTGGATATGGCAGATATACACACACACATCAATGGGCATTGACTTTTCTGACGCTTTTGCAGTTGTTGTGATGTAGAATATGAGACAGCAAAGACGTAGACAGATCCGAAAAGTCTCCAGCGTTTAGCGAACAAACAGCCGCAGTCATTTTCCGTTTAGGAAAAGGTGAAGCTAAAAGAGATTTTTTTCTGGGGCGTTTAGTTTAAAGTCAATTGTGAGTTAATTGAAATGGAATAGTTAATGGCGAGGTTTAAATGATAGGATTGTTATCAGAGTTGGAAATTTATTTAATAAGGTATTAATTAGGTGAGGTTAAACTAGTACGGTGGCGTGGTCGGTCGGTATCAGATTACCGTCAAGTCTTCTTCGTGAGTTAGAGGTAATTTTTTGATGAATTTTAATGCTGGCGTTTTGTTTTGATGACGGGAACGAATTGACTGTATGAAAAATGTGGAATGTATTGACAATGATGGTAGGGAGATGGAGGAAATGGTGTATTTAGTAAACTGCTAAATGTACTTTGTAATAGCTTATATGAGTGATGGAAGTGTGTGAAGTCTAATGATTATCGCTAAATTCTCAAGGTGAAAGTTATGGTTGATGGTAGCTTGAGTTGAGGCGTCTTTAGTCTTCATTTATGCAACTGCTACGGTCATTGTCACTACTGTTGACTGTGTACTGTCAAAACTGTCCTGTTTTAACAGCTGGCAGCCGGTTATTTGTCATTTGTGAAAACATTAATTACATACAAATGTCATTTTTTGTGGGTGATGGGAGTACGTGATATGTGATAGGGTGATAAACTAACTGCTTACACAGCTTACATTCTTCTGTTTGTTTACAATTTTAGTATCGACAATCCTACGAAAATTGGCATCATGGGGATCGGAGAGGAAATCGTAAAGATGCAGTCGGCTTTTGAGTCCATCTCACCTACTTCAATATACTGGACGATAATTGTTTGTATTTGGGTGGAGTATATTTTCGAGCTGTACCTTTGTATACGACAGGTATGTAAAAAAAAATCATGGTTGATTTGTTACGCGCACAAGGTACATGTGGTGATATGAAATTAATTTCTATTATATCTTAAATTCTTAAGTGATATTTTCTGTCTTTATTTACCAAACAGAGAGTAGTTTACTTCGCATCAGAAAAAAAAATCCCCTCAGCGTTAACTAACCACATGACAATGGAAACGTTTGAAAAAGCCCGGCTCTATGGAATTGACAAAAATAACTTCACTATTTTTGCAGAATTTTACGGGATGGTGGTATTGACAGTGAGTGCATATTGCTATAATGCGTCATTTTTACGTGATGAAATTCGAATACGTATGTTAATAAAATATAATTTTATGTTAGGCACTTCTCCACTACGAAGGTCTGTACAAAGGGTGGGTGTTGACTGGACCTATGCTGTCAGGATTTGGTTATTGGCCAGCCACTTGGGATATAGAAATAGGGCGCAGTATTTGCTTCAGCATTCTCGCTATGGGCTTCAACAACGTGGTCGGCCTTCCGTTGTCCCTTTACTCGACGTTTGTTCTAGAACAAAAGCATGGATTCAACAATCAATCATTGGGATTCTTTGCTAAAGATTTCGTTAAGAAGATGGTGGTCAGCGTCATTATCACTTCTCCAATTGTCGGTCTAATTGTCAAGATCGTTCAGGCGGGTGGCCAATACTTTTTTGTTTGGCTCTGGGTATTCTGTTTCGTCGTGCTAATGATCAAGGGATATGTTGCTGAGAATAAGGACAAGGATAAGCAGACCACTGAAGAGAAACCAGAGGAGAAGGAGAAGCAAGAGGAAAAGGAAAAGAAAGAAGAAAAGGGTTGTGACGACGAAGAAATTGAAGCAGTTTTGGGACACGAACTTGGACATTGGAAATTAAATCACGTCGTCAAGAATATTGTCATCTCGCAAGCTAATCTTTTCTTCATATTCTGCTTTTTTGCATTCTTCTATCGGAACTCTGCCCTTTATGAAGCTTTTGGCTTCCCAAAGAAATCGGAAATGCCCATCTTACTCGGTCTTATAATTGTTCTTCAGTTCCTACTGCAAATATTCAATACGGTGCGTGTATAATCAAGTTCATTCTTACCGTTGTTCGGTTCGGTTGTTCATTCTTGTTTGTTACCGTCGTAAGATTTGTGTGTTTATCAAGCATATTTTTTTTACCAGGCAATGGGCTACATGATGAACGTTCTTTCCCGGCTGTTTGAATTCCAAGCCGACGAATTTGCTGCTAACTTGGGATATGGGAATCACCTGAAAGAAGCACTAATGAAATTGAACAAGGACAATTTAGGATTCCCAATTTCAGATCCTTTATACTCCGCTTGGCATCATTCTCATCCCACTCTTCTCCAACGATTGAGTGCCATTGATAACTTGAAAAAGGCCAAGTAATTATAAATTACAGCCCACCAACAAAAAATTACAACCAGAGCACATTTTAAAATATTTAATGATATCGCAAGCATGCATAAATGTCTCGTTTTATATTTCATGGATTTTACCTCTTCATGAAACATGAACTAATTATTGTCTTCACGGGTTATATAATTTTTTACTATTTGAAAGTTCCATTTCCACCAGGTCAGGTGAAAGTACATGGTCCGAAGGCTGATGTAAAATCAGCAAATAGTAAGATGTCGATGAAATAGAATTCCTGTTAGAGTAATACGGTACGTTCGAATGTATATGGTAAATGTACTTGATTGATTCACGAATTGCAATTGCGAAACTAATGAAAAATTTTTAATTTAGCTATCTCATTCAAAGTATGGTATTGTAAGGTACCCGGTTACAATTTAGTCTTGTCAAACTCTCGTCTTAAGCTTTGTAAAAATTTATATATATCATGAATCACATTTATTAGTAATGTATTGTCCGGTAATCTTCAACTTCTTTACACGTAAGAGATGATATAATGTGTATGTATGTTTATGTATAATAAAAACAAAAGGCTGACTTTTTTTAGTCTTCACACACTTTAAAAACATTCTGTGTTTATTTTCTGTTTTTTTCTCTCGTCATTTCATGTGGTTCATCGTTGTTTTTAGCCCTTCGAACATAACTTTCATTGATCTACACGTTTCATCAAACCTGGTTAAAGTTTCATGATAGCGGATTTCTTGCCTATGATTTTTTTCCTGGAGACATTTAATGCATTGCTGCTGCATTTCACAAGTCTTCTCTAACAAACCTACCCTGGATTCTAGCAGCGTTATTTGGTTTGAAAATGACGCCTTATCGGAATTATCAACAGGATTTGCTTTTCCATTCTTGACAAACTGTGACTCTTCCACTTTTTGGGATACCTCGTCTGTTCGGGTTTGCAGCGTATCATGTTCAAAATTTTCTCCAGGCTGTTTCAAAACCATTATCTCTTTAACGTCATTGGAATTTCTTATAGAGTCTCCTCCCGAATCTTGCATTGTTGCATGTTCAAGATTTCCAGCATTCGAAAATCTCGCTGGATATTTAGCCATCTCAGCAAGTTGACTTTGGAGGAGCATGTTTGTCAGCTTCAGGGTTTCATTTTCATCCCGAAGCAACCGTAATTGACCATTGACAGCCTCTGTGAGCATACACGCTGTGTCAAACAAATGAGTTGTTGTAGTGGTAGTGGTGGTCGATGAAACGCAAGCAGGCAATGCTTCTCCATGATCTTCAATTAGCATTGCACCCTCCTTAAGCAGTTCCACACCCTGATTGATAAGATCAGTGCATAGGTCTGATGGCGATGGACTTAAAAACGTGTGGTGGTGAGGAGATTCCGCGTGACTGTTTGCAGCAGAGGTTTGCGAAATCTGATGTACTGTTTTTGGCTTTTGCATTCTAATCTGAACCCGTTTTCCTGGAGAAGCATTTGCCGGCAGCCGTGAATTCAGACTCACTACAGAGGCTCGCGTGCAAATACATTCATTTTCAATATCGTTGCATAAAATGTCTTCAAAAACGGAAGCATGATGATTACAAGGCTGTAATTGGGCGAACACAGGCCTTTGCTCGGCTCGATGGTGGCGATCAGTAGAAAACGAACAATTTCTACTCGAGCAACGGCAACACGTACAACTTTGACAGGGATACCTATTGCTAACATTTCCACTTGGAGTTCTTGTCAAATGATTTCTTCCACTGGAAGAGGACTGAGGTTGATTTTTTGTCATCATGAATACATTAGCAGGAAGAGTTGGAAACGCTGAAGGATCTCGTCGATCGGTTTCAAACACTTCATGAATATTGACACTAGGAGGGATTAGTCGATGACAAGAATGATGAGCATGATTTTGTTCGTTATTGCATTCTGGGGAATTTTCACCATTTGGAAGTCTTAATGGGAAGAGCTGATATCTGAATTGAAAGCAATTCCACGTTACATCAATCAAGCGTCTAAGAGCTGGAAATAAGGTGAATGGGAAGAGATCGTCAATGAAAGCGGTATCCAAGTCAAGAATTTTTTCAAGTAGAGTACGCTCTTGATGTG